>CAMXCT020002635.1:0-227500 GCA_947184155.2 Cladocopium goreaui
TACTATATACTACCTCCTATTTTGGTGCTGCCACAGAAGATCTGCAAATGTTGCGCGCGGCAGCAACGGAACTCTTACTAGGACGAAGCTGGATTAGACATGACCTTCTTGCATTCGTATTTCGACTGTGTAAAATTGCACCACTACCTGACCCGGGTGTAAGTATCCTTGTTTCTGCCTTAGGGCTATTTCTGCGAAAGGGGGGAAAGGTTCATGAGCTTTACATTGAAACTCCGCCGGCAGTGAACAGGCAAACACACGAAGTTAGGATACTATGGCAAGCGTGGGCACGTGTCGTAGGGGAAGATGCCCTAACAAGAGCAGTGTCAAGAAGTGGTACAATCAAACAACGTGTAAACGCAGTAAAACAATGTGTGCTTCATCACATGATGCAGCTAGCATCTCACTATATTCGTAATAAGGTGCTAACGGCAGGATGGACGGGAGGAATCAACTGGGCATGGCTCAGCCAGGCTTGCGAGGCCAACAAGCGATGGATTCCTAGTATTACTAGATTCACCTTGTTACGCTGGGCGGTCAATGAGGATGATGATGAGTGGTTAGCACGACGTGGCCAAAGCCGGCAAAAAAAATGTGCTCTCTGTGCTAACTTTGGCCGCGCATACCCACTTGGCGGCTATCAAACCGCAATTTGTG
This sequence comes from Cladocopium goreaui, assembly GCA_947184155.2. Classification (NCBI taxonomy): domain Eukaryota; class Dinophyceae; order Suessiales; family Symbiodiniaceae; genus Cladocopium; species Cladocopium goreaui. The sequence goes on from CAMXCT020002635.1 coordinate 658, forward strand.
AAACATGTATAGTAACCAAACAACTGACAGCCTTCACAACAGACTCCCTTGAAAGACTGCTGGAGGCATCACGCAGAGTACTCCCTACACCAGAGGAACTACCACCAGCAAGTGAAGACTGGGAAAAATGCATTGCATGCTCAAAAGGAGACAATACTGTAGGACATTGGATTCGGTGGTGTGTTGTACCTATCAGTGCTTTAAGAAGCCTGACAGGAGATGATTCAATACTGTCGCTGGCCGAAGGATCAAGGAAAAGCGCTAAGCACTTAGCAATGGCATCGCGGGTTGTTCACCAATTCAGGTTGCTACTACGGGAATCAGGGGCAATGAGACATCAAATCTCTGCTCCCCCTACCCCCATTGATACCTGGATACATAACCTCGTGCAAAGGGTACAAACAGAACTACCCCTGGACCTTCGAATGCAGCATATAAGGACGCAGTTAGCTTCCGCCCACTGCTCTATTAATGACTCGCTACTCTCGTGCTGTGACAAACCCCCCCCTCCACATATCGTGTGCTCTTGCTCCAGCTCGAGCGTGTTTTACTCGTGAAGCAGTGGAAGCCAATCAAACAGTTGCGGTCGTCCCCTTAGGCTCTGAACCACTGCAGTTAATCCAGCAAACTATCCAGGTCGGAACAGGAATCTCCCCAAATGTCTTGCTCTCCACTTTCCAGTGTGAGTGTGGGGACTATCATTGCCGCATTATGGCATTACAGCCTATAGGCACCGATGAAGTACTCAGTAGCTGTCTCAACTCTGACAAAACTACACTACTAGTCCAATTTGACGGGTCCTGCCATGCGGATACGGGCACAGGTGGAGCGGGCGCTGCTCTCTTAGAACTCCAGCGAGAAGGACTAACGTTGCTCAAGTGGCGAGCTGTTGCGCTGCCTAGTTGCCCAGACAATATCTTTGCTGAAGCGGTGTCAGCTAATCTCGCTACAGACCTTTTGTGTGAAGAAATGGTACACAGAAGCTACGCAGTTGACCATGCCTACTTACAAGGGGATATCCTCCCCATTGTTAAACACTTAGCCTTCGCAGGACGCTTTCGTAGGATTGACCTACAGCCTATTATACAGCAAATTCGCCGGAAACAATCAAGGTTTTTTGACCATGGAAAATGGGTATACCGCCCAAGAGAAGCCAATATACTCGCAGACTACCTTGCTGGAGTGGCGAGCCGAGCGGCACAGGCCTTCCCAGCTCACATAAGTGAGCCCACCGAAATCGCTGTTGAAGCGCCCTATCAGTTGGCCATGCGAGCAGGAGCTATTGTACTGGAAGAGAGGCCGCGAGGTGTTACGATCCTATTACTTACCGAAGTCCCGAAGGTAAGCATGGAATTGGTAAGTAAATTTATGAGGCAAACTGCAAACCAGCAATACCGCATAGATCTTGAGACCTATCTAGCGGGCACTGCCAATCTCACGAAACCCCGAATAGTAGAGTATACAGCTTCTGCAACTGACTGTCTAGGCCGACTGTATGGCAGAGGTCCTTGTGCTCAAAGACTGCCACGAAAAGTACGGTTACTCCTGTTTGGAAATACGCACCAAGAAGTTGACATGGTCGGCGCTTTCTACGAAATCATGAGACGACTCCTTCGCGGCAGTCACCTCCCGCACATAGTAGATCTGAGAGCGATACTTATGGATTTGCTGGGGTTAGTACCGCTGAATCAGCGGTTTGCCGTTGTCAAACGACATCCACTAATTGTAATGAATGCAGGAGCAAGCGAAGCGTGTGCTAAAATTGAAAGGGAACACCATATCACTTGTCCTCCAGCATTACATCACCTCAGCCTTCAAATTGAATCAGCCACGCAAGTTCTAGTTAACAATCACCTGCCAGCAAAGAGGCCACATTATGCTACTCATGCCAGAGGTGCCGCTTTTCGAACTCTCGAATGGTATGAAGAACATATTATGATCTCTTACTACAAGGAACTAACGAGAAGATGTCACATAGCCCGGGCGGAGGTTGCGGCCCGCCAAGAGGCATGTGTGCAAGAGGGGGAGGTGGACCCGTGAGGGTCCGGGGGGACGTTAAACACTTCTATAGCGCAGGGGAGTTGCTGAAGGCCCCCGTCCCTAACGAACCGTGAACGGACACGGTACCTTCGTACCCCCTAGTCGGCGTGTGTTGACATGTTGGGTTGCTCCTCATGTCACACCCTCGTTTGTGTTTGCGCACATCCTTGGGTGATCGTGCGGTATCTCGGGGTTCTCCCGGACCGATCGGTACACACGTGGTACGGGACTGACGGGTCTCACCTTACCTTGTGTCTAGGGTAGCAACACCCTATGATGACACGGGGGAACAGGCAAGGTCGGTGAACCTCTTAGAGACTTGGGGACTCGTCTCGAGGAGGGGTCAACGGGGCAACCCGTTGGCTAACGGTCAAAATTCATCGTGGGTAGCCAAGCTCACGGTGGACAAGACCGTCGGTTCCTCCCTAACAGTGTTAGGGTCCTGTCGTGAGACAGGTGTTTCCCTCCGGGGATGCATGGGATCGCTAACGACTGGGTCACCGACCGGTTCATTCTCAACCTTCGGGGAGAGTGGGCTCAATGTACAGTCTGGCCACAGTAAGGACCTAATCCAAGGTTCGAGCTGTGCTCCATTGGGACTGGGGTCACTGAAAAGGTGACTTAGTTCGACCACTCCTTTTTTTGGTCGTTCTTCTCCTGTACGAGCAGGAGTCCGGGAACCAATGGGGGCATCGTGTGATGGTTTTACCTTCGGTGATTGTGGTGAACACCTTGTGTGGTGGTGGGTGTCCGTGTTCCACGTCCCTTGAGTGGTGATCATCTTGGGTGAAATGAATGGGTACCTTTTTGGTTCCCACGTCACTCGGTGAGTGGATCCACTTGGGAAATGAATGGTCGCGGATGCTTACCACCCGGTGTGTGGATCCACCTACCGTTGGGTGACCTGGGTCACATGGTGTGGAAAGGTGTGCGCCGCCGGCTGCGCCTGGTGCTTGCGTGGGGCCATGCTTCTGCGTGGTTTTCGCCTTTTTGGCGTGGCCCTGCACCGGGAGGCCAAAGCACACAAGCGAACATCAGCGATCTGGCTTCATGATGGCCTCTGGCTCCCAAAAGAAATCCCTCCACATTTACTCTATGAAGCCGAACGGGCAATGCTTCATCAATTACAGCTAGATTCATGCGATCCCCCCCTCTTCAGTTTACGTGAACTCGCTACAGATGCGCAGGCGCTTATGCAGACCCTCAATGACGTTAACGCGGCCACAAATCCCCCTCCCCTTCCACGCACCGAAAGAAAAAGAAACATCGAAAGTGAGCTACTTGGGACGAGACCCATTCGATGGAATACACAAGCGCCTACGGCGGGCTACAACACCTTTACGGAACGTATGGCCAAACGGCGTAGAGCAACCTAAATACCCGTGCTAAGTATCTCGACTGCATAATACACAATAGGGTAGTCGGTTTTCGGCATTGCCAGGCGTATCGAGCCCCTCAGTCCAATGAAATTGCTAAATGCTGTAGAACTTGCCATTTGTTGTCATCTTCTAAATCGTACTGCTCACGAGCCGTTTCATTGCTCACAGGCAGTTAATTTTGTATTCCTTATCTCTGCCAATGGGTATGGAGAGCGAGAGACCTAGACAAACACCACTGCCATGCTCAGCGAACTTGTTATCCCATCAAGTCACTCAGTTACGAAAAGATCTGGCGAAGGCAACTGACAATGCAAGCCTAGCCGGTGTGGGTACTGAAAGTGCTATCAATCAACTGAGATTGGCCTTAAGAGCGCTCGATCAAGCACTAGTGCTCCTGGCAAACGAAGAAAGGAATCACGTAGTCTCAACACGAGAAACGTGTGAAGAGCGGGCTGACCGGAAACCTTTGACTGCCATTGATCGAGCAAAAATCTTTCAGAGATGGGAGGCAAGTCGGTGGCAAGAAAAGCACGGCAGGCAACAAAGTTGGAGTTCTATGAAGCGGAAGTTGGATGAATGAGCCGACGTCTTATTGAATATCGTGTTTGTGCCACAAAAGAGTCATCAGTGCGGAAGACAAAATGATTGGTCCACTGATTGGCTTTTTCTTGCCAGTTGAGCACTACTCCTCTTTCCCTCTGGCTTCCAAACTAGTTAGCGATTTTCTACCTGGCACTCAATATAGTGACCTCCCTCCTGTTGTGTCTCTCTATCTGGTTTTTCTTTTGTGCCTGTCTTATCTACGTCTGTGCTCCCCTTTTTAGTTTGTCAGGAGCCACACTTCGACTACGTAGTTGATCGGTTGTGCCGAATGTCGAGGCTTCTATGCATATTCCACTGTTTGGCTCCTCAGTAGCGGTAGTACACAGCAACTGACCATGTTTATGAAATTTCCGTCTACCTCATGATTTTTTGCTGGATTCCCAATAATCGTCCTTGGGGTAACTTCCTCCTTAACTATGCAATGGACTATCATAAGTTTGTTTCTTTTTCATCTTCTAGGCTTGCACAGGGTACCTCTGTCCAAGGACGTGACAGGGGTCCCTCACATAAACAGTCACTGGACTCCAGTACTTTCGAAATTCAAAAGTCTTACTGTCCTCCCCCACGTGAACTGTGCTAATATATTGAATTAACAAGAGATTACACAATTTCAGTTGCCGGATTGCCCGCCATGGCGTATGCTACATCGGATGCAACAAGCTGTGATGAACGACCTCTACATATTAAACGCGTCATTGATAAGTACACAGCTTGCTGTACCTTATTGGACAATTTGCAGTCTGCTCACTACCATTTGCTCAAGGCGAAGCAACAGGCCAGGGAAGTATTCTGGGTTGACATACCAATGCCAGAAAAGCTGGACGAGAACATTCAAGCGTTAGTCACTTTACTTCACATGATCGCTGACTACAAAGTCCACATCGTACGTGAAATGGAATACGCTCAAAACGAACTGTTAGTCCCAGTGGTGTACCCCGATGGTATTGAGATCAGTTCAGATGTAGGCGAAGAACTACATGATGTGAGGGAGAACTGCTTCCCGCCCTCACCTTAGCAATGGCAATACCAAAGTCTGGGAGATTCCAGCACTACTAAAGAAGCCAGATGTCGATGTGCCTCTAAACTTCCTGTTATACACCTTGCCTGAGCTATGAGTGACTGGCCAGCCCCAATGTAGTGAATCCACGTATGGAGCAATTTTGTTCGGCTATCGAGAAAACAAGAACACGAGTGTATTCAGCCTGAGTGACATGTTACAGTAAAGCTTTCCATGCCGGCAGCTACTAGAATTTGATACATGGTAACGATTTCCACAACACCTTGCCAGTACATGTAGTCTGTTGGCTCAGACATAAGTCAGACAATACAAGTTGACCAAATGACTCCAATGTTGCTACCTTGTTGTCAGACACTGACATGCATAGTATATTTTTTCCTCAGTTGCCAAGCCACGGTGCTTTTCCGACCAAAGACGTGTCGGGACTGCACCTGGCAGACGCTCCACCCCATAGCCATGTCGACCGCGCTCATGACATTTCTGAGGAACTACCACTGGAAAGGTTATACCGTCGAAACCATTCAGAGCACTCCAAATATGCTGACAAATCTACATCGCGGCAAGTATCCTATCCATAGGCTATGTCACAATCTCAACATAGAATGTAGAGCATTTAACCTGATGGAAGTATGCACATGGCTCAATGGTGAAAAGTGGAACATCCTATGGGCTGAAGATGAGTCATGGCTTCCGGAGGTGACGACAGTAATGATGGGGGCTACATTGCCACATGGATTCCATAAGGTCATCCCTCGAGAGTGTGACGAGGTTTACCTGCAGGCTTGGTTGAATATCACAGGATATGGTGGCTTCTATCCCTTCGCTGCAGAGGTGCGACACAACGGATATGCATGCTGGGCAAACTCCAGACGCTTTGCAATTGTTGCAAAGAATGCCCAACAATGTGCCATCATTGCAGAAATTATGCATGCTCATAATATCTTAGGTAATCGCATTGAAACGCTGCAGCCAACCCTAGAAGGAATTGCACTTAGTGAGCAATCACGAATCAACAGTGCTGTCCATGAAGATGACCGACCGTGCTTTGATTTCCGGCTCTCGCAAGAGTGCCAAGCTGCGATAGCAGGCCAGTTTCCTACTCATGCAGATGAAGCGGATAGGATCTTCCAACTCAGTGAAGGTATACAAGTGCTGCAAATGCAACATAATAACCTTGTCCAAGAAGCTAACCGAGCACTCTACCGATTACACCAAAATTGGTATGCCCTCAGCGAAGCTTATGCAACCATCTTCACAGACCTTTGAGGCCCAATGATTTAGCAGAAGTCCTGTGAAGTTGATCGCCAGCGAATCCAAAAGAGGAACTCAGTGGTCAGTCCTTCCTGTGTTTTTTCTCGCTGATCACGCAGATAATCTTTAAGGGAACTGCACCACATGCTCACTTTGTAGGGGCACTTTCATCCTTGTGATGATTTTGGTGGTGACTGCATTGTGAACATGTGCGAGTGTCTGATCACAGGTTCTTCCCCCCTCCCAAGATGGTATGTTAACAGAGCGACAGCCCCTACACACCTACTAGCAGGCTATATTACAACCCTGTGTTTGTGCATATATCATGAATGTTCACGAAGGGCTCAAGGATGGACCCCAACCCGCATTTAACTTGTCTATCCTTGTTCAGTGATATTAACTCGTGCACAGCTGATTACGTGCTTGCTGTCCTAGGCTCTTCCACAAGTCAAAAAGAGTGAAGACTAGATGGGGTTTACTTCAGTGATAACGGGATACATGCACAATTAATATTTCACCATCTGAATGGCTGAGATACCATAGAGAGATAGTCCTCCCAGAGGCATGACCGACATGATTCAATAGTTAACATGCCTGCCAGGAACAAAGCAACACATGTAAGTCACGTTGCCTTTCCGACCAAGGACGTGTCGGGATTGCAACTGACTGACAACAACATCAATCAACTGCTGTCTCACCCTTACTCTCACGACTATTGCAAGACCCGGCAAACTCCCACTCTCGTAGCCATGTCGACCGCGCTCATGACATTTCTGCAGAACTACCACTGGAAAGGTTACACTGTCGAAACCATTCAGAGCACTCCAAGTATGCTGACAAATCTACACCGCGGCAAGTATCCTATCCATAGGCTATGTCACAATGTCAACATAGAGTGTAGAGCATTTAACTTAATGGAAGTATGCACATGGCTCAATGGTGAAAAATGGAACATCCTATGGGCTGAAGATGAGTCATGGCTTCCGGAGGCAACAATAGTAGTGATGGGGGCCACACTGCCCCATGGGTTCCATAAGGTCATTCCTCGAGATTGTGATGAGGTTTACATGCAGGCTTGGTTGAATATCGCGGGATACGGTGGTTTCTATCCCTTCGCTGCAGAGGTGCGACACACCGGATATGCATGCTGGGCAAACTCCAGACGCTTTGCAATAGTTGCAAAGAATGCCCAACAATGTGCTATTATTGCAGAAATTATGCATGCCTACAATATCCTAGGCAATCGCATCGAAACACTGCAGCCAACCCCGGAAGGAATTGCACTGAGTGAGCAATCACGAATCAACACTGCTGTCCATGAAGATGATCGTCCGTGCTTTGATTTTCGACTCTCGCAAGAGTGCCAAGCTGCGATAGCAGGCCAGTTTCCTGATCATGAAGATGAAGCGGATAGGATCTTTCAACTCAGTGAAGGTATACACGTGCTGCAAATGCAACATAATAACCTTGTCCAAGAAGCCAACCGAGCACTGTACCGACTGCAGCAAAATTGGTATGCCCTCAGTGAAGCTTATGCAACCATCTTCACCGACCTGTGAGGCCCGATGCTGTTAGCAGAAGATCGGTGAATTTGATCGCTAGCAAAGCCAAAAAAAAAAAAGAACTCAGTGGTCAGCTTTTCCTGTGGTTTTTCTCCCTGATCATGCAAATAACTTTTAAGGGAACTGCACCACATGCCCACCCTGTAGGGGCACTTTCATTCTGGTGATTTTTGATGGTTTATTTGCGCATGGTGACTGCATTGGGAACATGCGCGTTTGTTTGCTCACAGGCTCCTCAGTTCACCTAAGCTGGTATGTTTAATAAGCAATATCCCCTGCGCACCTACTAGCGGGTTATATGACAGTCCTGTGTATGTGCATCTAATGAATGTTCTCGAAGGGCTCATGGAAGAACCCTAACCCGCATTAAACTCGCCTATCCTTGTTCAGTGATATTAACTTGTGCACACTTTGTTACTTGCTAGCTGTCCAGGGCTCTTTCACAAGTCAAAAAGGAGTGAAGACTAGGTGGGGTTTACTTCAGTGATAACGGGATATACTCATAATTAATACTTCACCATCCGAATGGCTAAAGCTACCCTACAGAGTTAGTCCTCCCAGCGGCATGACCGACATGATTCAATATTCAACATACCTACCGGAAATAAAGCTACCATGTAGGTCATGTTGCTTTTCCGACCAAGGACGTGTCGGGATTGCGACTGACTGACAACAACATCAATCAACTGCCATCTCACTGTCACTCTCACGATACCTGCTAAACAATAATATTTGTGTGTTGTGGGTCTCCACTCTCTCTACCCGTACTGCCATGGAGTACGTGCGACTCCGTGGAGAAGAACACCAGTTCCCTATGCCAGTAAAGATGATCCTGTATAGCTTGGAAGCAGCGCAAGACCTTATGGTGGCTGTACGAGACCTCAGGCGGACAGTACGGCTAGTGCAGAGTGGATGTGTCACCTTTTTTCCAGAGGAAGCACATGGCCTGCAGTTGATATATAGCACTCTGGAAGCTGACCTCCAACAAGTTGAAGTGGATGGGCAGCGCATCACACAGCATCTCTTGACAGCACTCGCAGCATCGTACGAGGACATAGTCCGCGTGGCAGGTTTTAGTCGCCCGTCTACACGAGGTGTGTGGGTCAACCACCTATACTTAGTCCCAGCTGCTGATGGAGGCATGACCGATCAGGCGGGACTTGCCCCGGTGCCAATAGATGCCCGACCCTTTCGGTTAATTATTCAGACAATACATATCACTGCTACCCTGGGCGGATTTCTGGACCGTCGAACCATGCGGCAAGCAGTTGATACAGTAGTGGAAGTTGGTTTCATGCTATTACGGTCAGGGGTACCACCGAACCTCCGCATCTGGACCACCACAGCTGCTGGAACTAATTCAACCATGCAAAGACTCCAACCTAACACGCTCCTCGCGGAAGTGGCCAGAATGATGGCTCCCACCATAAGATTTAGTCTTCTCGTGCAGGACCCGCCCACTGCGGCCAACCGCAGTCCTGACAGAGAGTTGAGTGCGCCGGAGATTGTCCTCCTATAACAAAAAGTGAAATGGATGGGACTGTTAGAGCCGCGGCATATACCAATTGGTTTATTTTTGCCTGTTGTATGTTCCACGCAACACTTATGCGTGCCATCGTTTGCTCAAGAATTGATACCCCATGACACAAATCAACGAATACCACTTAGTATGTAGCTGAGGGGATCACTAGACGTTTCCAAGCAAGTATGCTAGACATGGAGACCTTGCCACATAAAGCATACAGAACTGCCATGGTGACGAAATGAAGCACCTAGACGTTGTGGATGGAGTTATAGGAGCAATCTCGCTCGAGGCAAGACCACCATCTGCAGTGATAGGAGACAACATTGAACTGCTAATTCTGCACCTACGAATGCCTGATGCTGAAACTTGGATCGCACACACTGCTACACATGCAGTAATCCGAATAGAAGAGCAGCAAATACAAGACTATCTCCTCATATCCAATGGGCTCATGCATCGGACTCCTTGCGTATTTTCGATCAAGGAAGAGACGGTAGACCGCCTTGATGATGGTCTGCTCGAACAGCTGTCATGTGAAGGAATAGGCTTCACAGATTCATCCACAATGTACATAGCCACAGCTTTTGTACAACATAGTTACACAGAACTTACTCACTATTTAGTCTCTTTTTGATGAATCAGCTGGCGCGACATAGTTACTATACTTAGCATCCTTCGGTAAGCTATCGCCAATTCAGAAAGTCTGGCAAAAGAGAGCTTTGTTTCCGCCATGGCAGCGTCCATGATCAGCATATGCATTCATGTACATGTGCCCACCTCGATCCATGTTTACAATCCGAATATGGCACTTTTTTGTTTAGCGTACCTTATCGCGCACCTGTGGCTCAAATCACCGTCCCACCTTCAGGGCTCCCACTCCTCTGACCAAGGACGTGTCAGGGGAGTACCCACTCTTCTTTCTGCCTCCCCTCTCCTTTGCCTTCCTCTCTTCCTCTCTCTCTGACTGCCCCCTTTTGTTTGTTATCTCTGCTGCTGTCCTTCATTGTTGGCCCCTCGTGTGTCCTTACTGGTCTGTCACTCTCACTCGTCCTTGATTGCTTCCTCTCCTTTCTTCTCCTACCCGCCGTTCCTGCTCTTGCCATATCCTTGCCAACCCTGGTGGGCAGGCATGGCGCAGTGGATTGGTGATAAGGTCACGCTAAAAGCAGGTCCACCGACTGGACCTGACCAAGCGAGCCCAGCTGGAGACAGTAATGAGACTGAGACTCACAGTGCACACCAGAGACCTGAATACCAAGAGACCTACATCATGGAATACGACGGCATCCAGGTCTATCGGCAACAGGGCTGCTATGAGCATGCCAAGCAGTTCCATGCATGGTCCTTCTACGAATATAGAATGTGCATCAATGGAGAATGTTGGAACATTATTCTCAATGATGACATGAAGAGCCCACTAGACTGGACCTATCCAGGGTCCAGTTCCGCAAAGCTGTCACATGATTTTTGTCATCTAGATACCGAAGATAGTGATGACGTCTATACCAACTTCTGGTTTGTGGAAATGAGTGGCCGGCAGATTTGGCCCTTCTACGCCACAGAGTCCTTTCAGGAGGATCTATGGATCTGGGTTAGTCCCAGACGATTTGCTGTCATCACGAACCACCGACACAATGAGAAACTGAATCATTTCTATGTTGACAGAATGCATGACCACAACATCCTGGCGAATCGCACGCCCTGCTGGCCTTTCACAGAAATGATTAATAGCTCAGGCAAGGTGATGGACAAAATTATCGCCCTGAACAGCAAATCCCGCTGTAGTTCAGCAACTCACGAAACTTTCAAGACTGGCTTTGAACACAAAAGTGCCATAAAGGTTATGCCGCAAAGAGACGAGAACATGTATGGCAAGAGGAAGTACACGGACCCCACGGGTCAGACCAGTACCCAGCAGCTCGACCCGACTGGGAACTACAGTGAACGTGACTTGCAGAAACTCAATGCGACTTTTGCTGGACGATCGGAGCCGCAATCACCCTCCATGCCAAGACACACAACAAGCAAAGTCACACTGTGGCGGCATGGTGAGGTACCGCCGCTTGGACCGGCAACAGAGGGCCGTGCTCGGGCCACTAAACAGCTGGCGTATGCACGCACTCTAGTATCCTTCGTAGTGGAAGCAGCCACCCAAATGGAAGAAGTCGTGGGCAACTTGGTACAGATTGAGCAGGAACAAGCCACGGCTAGAGAGGAAGAATTGGTTCAAGCTGCCTCAGCTGCACCGACAGAATCGTGCACAGATCCAGCTACAGAGGGAAGTCAAACCTGAGTGATATTAGCCTTTTGACATCTGCATGCTGACTACAGTCCGAAGGAACTGCAGCGAAGACTGCGGCTCTTTCCTCACCCTGAGGATGCTGGACATGAAAAGATGGCAAGTGCATTAGTTGCTAATTTTATGAACGAAATTCTTGAAGTTGTGCTGATGAGTTTTTGTTTATTTGCATGGTACCTCTTGCCACACTGCTTTACTAGCAGGCCCGTAGCATTCCTAGTTCAAATAGTAGCATCGGACTGCTGATCCTTACCGAGGCCTTCCTGATATAAGCCTGGTCACATACCAACTAGATCGATTGGTAGACCTCTGGGATCCTAGATATGTCATACAGCACATGCCGTTTGCTTCTGACTGATCATTCTTATCTATTTCGTTGCATTAGTTGGCAAAGCTCTTGAGAATTGTTCTCTCGTGATCTGCTCAGCAATCTCGGCTCCAATTTAGAGGCTCTGACATACTACTAATCTGTTTGCAGGTCCTTATACACCACTCTGCATCCTACCTAGGCATCTTTGAGTTCTGTGGTTGCCAATATAACAGCGAGGCCTCTCTGGCTAAGGACTGTCAGGGTTGCCTCTGATTACTTATTCCCAGAGGCAAGCATGCGACTCCGTGTCAGCCATGGAATCCGTGGTGAAACAGCCCTGGCGATGGACGTCTTGGACCGGATAACCCTCGGATGGGACATTATTAAACAGACGGCTAAGGTGCTCAAGTTGGGCTCACCTTTTCAAGTGGTCCTATACGCAGCCAGCTCGTCAGTAATCCAACCGCCTTTGAGGGCTGTTCAGTTTGACACAGATGCAAATGAGGCAACATTCTGCTATATAGTGCAGTCGTTACAAGCCCCGTCAGCACAGCAATACCGAGATCTTCTCGCTGCCATTTGTCACAAAGATGTAATTGATGTCAGCTATCAGCTAGGTAAAGGCGTAGGCCTGATGGCCATGGCCACCGAGGAAGGGCATGTCAGTACATTAGTAGCTTCAGCTATCCTTCGAGACCATTCTGCTGATCCATACGCTTTCCAGATTGCAGCTGGCCACTGTTTCCCTCGACATGGAGCCACATTAACCTACCTACTGCTACAAGCCCATGCTGACCCCAACATCATCCCGCCCAAAACAAAACCTACCACCATGTTGGAGTTAGCAGTTGAGTTGGGCAGCTCGCAGCATGTACAAATTTTGCTTGAAGCTGGTGCCTCGGTGATGCCTGTGAAGGGAGCGCTCCCCCCCTTTTTCTTGCTGTCCTTCATCGACACAGGACTAATGTACAGCTGCTCCTTGACGCGCAAGCGGACCCGTGGCAGGATATTCCGATTGCTTCCGTGCTTTGCCATTCATTGGAATGGCATGGTTACCCTGCCCGAAAAGAAGTCTTCAACTCTGTACAAGCTGCTGCTGCGCAAAGTGCTGAAGACACAGTCATTGATATGCTACAGCAATGGTGTAGCGCCGCAGACAAGAACGGAAGTGAGCAAGCCTTTTTAGCGCGAGTGAAATCCACAACTTTGACAGATCGGGCCGCTCCAATCATCAATCGAATTGTTTGGAAATACCAACACATCATTGAGAAACAGTCTCGACAACCAGATTTTACTACGTTTCGATGGCGCAGAATCCTCGATGGCTTGTCTCTACCAGTACAACTACGCCCTGAGCTGCGGACACCCCCGGAGCCCAACCAGGAAGACACAGTCCTACATCAAGTTGACGAATGTTGTGCTCCAGAGGAACATTTGCCCAGTAGGATGCGATTATCAGGCAAAAAGGAACTCTGGTTTGCTTGTTATCTTCAGACACACAAAAGAATGTACACATATAGCACTTCTCAGTTGAGCCATGGTTTTTATAATACACCAGCACCGTGTGCTCTGTCACAGAAAGCCACTGCTCCCTGCGATCCCATTGGCTCAAGCGACAGTCATAGACAGTCTTGCTGCCGTAGCTCATTTCCAGGAAAGGGCCCTCCTCATAACGTTAAGGGATAGAACTAGCTAACTTCCCGGTTAGTGGGCGAAGGGTATTGCTATAGTCTCTTCTTCATTCAATCAAGCAGATATTGATCTCTCGTGAATTGGACCCACATTCCACGATAGTGTCCATCATTGCTCATTCCACCTCATATTACTTCTCCCTCCGTTTTATTTGACGTCTGGTTTCTCTGGTCAAGGACGTGCCAGGGTTACCTGCGCCTCATTTCACCTCTTCTCCCTTTCTTCTCTCTTCTCTCTCTCGTGCCTGGTTTCTCTGACTAAAGACTGTCAGGGCTTCCAGCATCCTCTTCCTACTCCCTACCCCTGATTCACCTATCTCGTTCAATTCGTGTGCGCTGCCTAGCTTAATCATTGCTCCTTTTCTTCTTGTCCTGTTGTTTGGATTTGTTCCTTTTATTTGTGCTCTGGGTGCTTGAACTGCCTGGCCAAGGACGTGTCAGGTTTTCCAACACCTGCCCCCCCTCTTCCCCCTTTTTGTTTGGTTTGTCTGGTTGGTTGTTGTGTTGTTGGCCTTTTCTTGTTGTTGCCTGCTTTGGTTGTTGTTCGGTTGTTCCTCGCTGTCGGTTTCTCTCACTTTTTCTAATTGGTGTGCTTGAGTCTTCTGACCAAGGACGTGTCAGGATTCTCAACACCTCCCTCCCCCCCTTTCATCAATTCTGTAGCCAAATCAGTTGCCCAGGTATTCATTTGTGATGTCTCTGCTTTCCAGAGAACAGGTTGCGAAGTCTTGGTATGAAAAGAACCCTAGTATCAAGTTCCTTGACCTGCAATTGAACAGCACAAGACCATTTCGACTGAATACGGGCTAAATGCATCGATTGAGCAGCACTGGCGATTTGGAGACCCGCATAAGAAGACAGCTGCACCGGATCGACATGACTATGAAATTGCCATGGTCGACGGGAGCGAAACCTTACCTGGACCTGATTGGCACAAGTTGTACCGATGGTTGGTTAGTCAGAGCTCAGCGTTTCTGCCCTACCACACGGTATATCTGGTGACGGACAATCGGGATCTGCAATCAGACGAGGTCAAGTCTGTGCCTGGGCTCAGCCATTGGCCAATGTCGCGGCTTGGTGGAAAGAACGGTTACGCTATGTCGGTCCATATGGAGAACTCACCACAGTTGTCTTTGTCCACATTTCAGCTGACACTGGTCTTCATAAGGTACACCCGACATGGGCAGGGACGTACATCCTTGATGCTTGTGTGTTCCTCTTTCCGACCATCAATTTTGCACTGATTGACAGCAATTGTGTGCCAGTGACCCTCTTTGAGATACGAGAACTTTGGCTAGCGAGCACTGATCCAACCCTCCCAGCTGTGCCAAACAAAGTTGCAAAAAGCAAACTGCCAAGTCCATTGCATCATCGCACAAACGTGCGCGCTCTGTGGACACGGGCAGGGATATGCAGCAACCTGGCCCACCATCAAAGCTGTCCAGATCGCATAGTGCTGACCATATTGCAGTCAGAGCAGCTGACTCACTACGAGCTCCGCCACTGACCTACGGTGCCGATCTGGCAGATGAGGTTGACTCCGGGGGTTCACCAGACCCGAGTCCCCGCATGTCTCGTCGGGCGTCGTCCAGCAGCGATGTCTCTTCGCCGGCTGGGTCAACCAAACCTGCCCGTAAGGACAAAGCAGCCGAGGAGGAAACTGCCGCTGAGTGTTGGCCCCAAGGAGTCATCTTAGTGAGTGAGGCATTCACTGAAATCAATGCGGGCCTGGTCATTGTATTAGCTTCAGGGCATGAGAGCCCTGTGCCCATCACTGTATTGGAGGACTCGGAAACTGATCCTGATGAAATTGCCCATGATATTGCCAGTGCCTACCATAGACATGTTGAAGCCTATCTTGCTACTACATATCCACCTGTTGACGTTGAGCAAGCAGTCGCTAGTGGATTACTTGGCTCTCCTCTGCTTGGCACGTCCACCCGGGTGACTGCAGATTGGTGCCATGCGTGGAGTGTGTTAGGCCAGTGGTCTGGATTAGTTACCTTTCCGGTCCCAGTCTCTGGAGTCTGGCCGCGCCATGGTCATCTACGGAGAATCCTTGATGGCTACCAAGGCAGGCAACCCAATTTCCACAAATGGGCTCGGCCTGCATATGAGCAAGGAGCTCTTCCGACCCTTAGCCTGTTGCCGGGTGAAGTCAGCGTACGAGTATTACCTGGAGACAAGATGTACCAAGCCATGACGATTGAGCCGCACTACATGCGACCTGTTATCCTGCATGGCTTTGGCACCAATGCCAAGAAAAGAATGCCCAGCAGTCTCGCTGAGCTGGCTCAATTTGGCTGGTTGCCGCTGGCTGCGGCTCTATTTGGGACGCAAGAATGGAAGCCCCAATGGTTGCATCCCAATTTCCTTCCAGTGGTTGGTCTGAGACTGCATGCTAAAGTGCCTCCTGTTCCTCTCTCCCAAGCTCAACTCACATTGCTGTGTGGACTGTGGCACCGGAAGGAACAATCTGAACCTTCATGTACATCGCTACGACAGGCAGCTCCCCTCGCGTTTGGTCTTCCGTTACCCTTCAGAGAGATGGCTAAGTGGGAAGTCACCGTCAATGAGAAGGCCATCGATATTGGGGAGGTGTCCAAACAACACCATAGTGGAGGGCAACTCGCAGATGCACTGCCCGCAGCCCTCACAGGCTTTGCTGAGTGGGCCTCCTGGATATTCTCCCTGGCTGACGTGTGGCAAGATGACGCCCCTATGCAAGACCGACCCCTTGAAGTGCATTGCAGTGGGCTAGGGGGTGGCCTACTTAGTGGCGAGCATGAGTATGATATTTTTCTGCAAAATCTTGCGCAAACCAAGGTGTATGGCCCATCGCTTGCGATGACTGATAACTGGGAAGACCATATCACCCAGCTGGGCCTCACCAAAACTGTGCATGAGTATGTGATCTATCAGCTACTCTCTACGGCAGAAGGATGGACAGCTTGGCGCGAATTTCTCCCTGAACAGTTCGCTGATCAACAATTGCTGCTCACGCGAGCAATTCGCCTAATTGAAGCTGCGAACATCCGGCCAGCCCATGCCAGACCGCCACACCCAACCTGGACAACAGCAATTATGCAAATCTTTCGTTGCTACCATCCGCAAGGCAAACATTTATTTCTGAAGTCATGTTTTCCACAGCTAGTCCCCACAGCGGCTACAGGCGCTCGCAGGGAGGTCAACGTACATGGTTTCTCGGCAGGGTCCTATACAGGCCTTGCTGTTCACGAGATCCTGAGTGCTTTTGCTGTGTTCCCTGGCCTCACGAAAGTTGCTGCGATTGCGACGCCGCCAGAGATGATGCGACTTGCTACGGGCGAGCGCACAGTCACACTGGTGCACTGCCTGGAGGACCGGCTCTGTGTGTGGAAACCAGACTCTCTGACAGAATTCAACTATCAGATTGTCCTGATAGAAGGGCACCCCACATGGAGTGGCCGTGCCAAACACTCCTATGGCCACTTGCTCTTCATTGATCTTGACGAAGGTGTTCATGAGATCCAAAGACTGCAAATTACTACCCCGCAAGTCATTCCCCATGGGGTACGCTGCGAAGGGTTGCTGCGTGTACTTTCATGGGTGAGTTTTGACCTTCCGGAACACCTCAAGACAACTCTAAGCTCCCTGTTAGCAGCAGCTGGAGAAGGGAACACTGAATTGCACACAGTGCCCATTGACGGTCGGGATATCCGGGATGGCCAGCTGGAAACGGAAGCTGACCTGCAAGCAGCTTTGATTGCGATGATTCCCACACCAGGAGGGTCCCATGCTGAGGGAGGAGTGCTAGTTCGCAACTTACTGACGGAATTCCTTCGTGGTTTTTCCTTACGCACCCTCATCTTCCTCCTGGACATGGTGTTGCCGCAATTAGACGCTTATCATGCGGGACGGCAGCTCCAACATCTCCAGCCTTGGGTCAGTGTAGAACTTGCTCAACAGAAGAAGCGAGGACAGACTGGAACACGACTGCAGGTTACCTATCAATATGAGGTTGCCGGATTTCATGTCGTCCACCTACATACTGATAGTGCTCCACTCCTGTTATTTAGTGCACCTTCCGACGTTCCAGCGCTCCAGTTGCCAGACAATCAGCACCGTTGTGTCATTGCATTGGTACATGAAAAGGTGATGACGAGCGGAGCTAGCAAGAACCCTGTTCAAAGAGCGTTCAAGCGCATCGCCCCAAAGTTGCTGGAGCTTGTTATTGCTCAGACCTTTTGTGGGCGACTTTTGGACCAGTATCTTAAAACAATGAGCTATTTTGACCCTGCACAGGCTTGGCTGAAACCTATTGAAGACCACCCGTCAATGGCCGGTGTTTGGGAAGAGCTGGCCTTTCTAGGAGACACACGCAGCCGCCATGAACTTTTAGTGTTTGCACAAGCTAACCAGTCGCGCCTTCCACTGGCAATGGGCATTGTGCAGCCGCATATACCTGTTCGCCGGATGGCTAGTGAGCGCAAAATGCATCTGACTGATGCGTTAGTCAGAATTCTGTGCCGCTTTTTGACACCAGCCGCTGTCGTGATGGAGGGGACCCATGACAGCTACTATCGTGAACGTCTCCTTCCCCTAGCAGCACACGGTGATGGACATGTCCTGACAGTCTCAATTGCACTCTTGCTGGCCATTATGACTGGAAGGTCTGACTTATGTATTGCAGGGGTCTTTGGTGCTGGCAAAACGCGGTCCCTGGCGGTCCTGCTCATCGCCTTAAGCTGCGAACTGACTGAGTTTGTTGCAATCGTCTACACTAAAGAGAATGTAGCTGCCAAAGCGCTGGCGGACCAAGTGAGTGACCTTGCGCCCCCCACAATCCAGAATTTCGGCAGGCTAATTGGACGCATGGAGGAGGGTAAAGGAGCAGCTTATGCCTCCAAAATTGACGTCCGATGTAGTGACCGTAATCGAATCATCTCACATAAGAATATCCATCGCCACAGGTGGCTCAGCTACGTCGGAAATGGCAATGCGCTACTCCACTTTTGGCCATTGGATTTCTCGCACCTGGCTTGCCTTCATGGATGAAAGCCAACAGTATGGCAATTACCATGAGATTGCAGCTCTTGCTGCCATACAACAGCCAATGCTGACTGTCTTTATTGGAGACCACAGGCAAACTCCAGGAGGGCTGTCCAAAGGCCGAGCAGCAGCAGTCAATCGACGTAAACTGTTGCAACGACCATTGGGGCTTCGGGCACTTGACAAGTCCGGCGACTATTTTCCACCAGCGCGCATGGCAGCTCTCGTAGCTCAGCTGTGGCCTGATGCAAGCCAAGATCCGGAGTCAGAGCTCTTCAGTCTGCTGAGACTTGCCAACAAGCCGCACAGTAGCCCATGGACATCCACTCCGCAGGATTACGAGCTGCCTGTAGCCCTCAGGCGGGTGTTCCACTGCCGAATTTCTTGCCAGTTGGATGCACACAGCAGCCTGATTGCAGCGGTGCTCGCAGTCTTGTTGATTGCCACAGCACCAGAGGAGTTTGGCGTACCTGAGAGCACCACGACCCTTGAGGCAGCTGGACTCTGTGGCCCTCACCGATGGGGAATCATTCTCCCTAACAGTTCGCGAGTTTCAATGCTGACCTACCAAGCGATCGTTGCAGTTCGATATCCGGAGCTAGTCCTCCATGAGTCCAACCACATCTACATTGGCCATTTCGTGCCACATGAGTCCACTGTTGCCATCGGAGGCTTCCGCACAGTATTGTGGAAAGCACCTAAGGATCTTAGGTCTGCAGTTGAGGATGTGGTTGCCTTTTGTACCTACCTGAAGAATTATTATCGTAACTTGCAACAGGGAGCGACCTCGCAGCTGCTTGTCTTGTGCAACCGTACGGCTGTACATAAGTTGCTACTCCAACACGGCTTTCAGACCGAGTGGTATGGTGGGCTGCGAGTTTCCACCACCTCCTCTGCTGCGGGAGCGACAGCACGCATTGCTGTCATTGTTCAAACAGGGGTAGGCTTTCTCAGTGGAGGACGGAGAGATTCAACAGCAGACGAGCGCGAGGACTGCTATGGACGTGCAACTGTAGCGCTGACAAGAGCCATTGACCACACCTATATAGTCTCGCCTCTCGACATGGCAGGCTTGGTTGGAATGGCTCAGACACTAGGGGTCTACCATTACGGATATTTCACTCTGAAAGGCCGTAATATTCAGTACCATGGCCCTACAAACTACCCTAGCGATAGATGTGCCATACTGGACTGGGGATTAGCGGTACCCTTTACTCCCCAAGATAAACC
Organism: Cladocopium goreaui; assembly: GCA_947184155.2. Taxonomy (NCBI): domain Eukaryota; class Dinophyceae; order Suessiales; family Symbiodiniaceae; genus Cladocopium; species Cladocopium goreaui. The sequence goes on from CAMXCT020002635.1 coordinate 20,597, forward strand.
GCCCCTTGCTATTGCCATGATAGTGACCATCAATGGCACACGAGCGTGGAGACGATATCGGTTGGTAGTGGCATGCAGAGACAGGCTACGGCTTCCCCCTAACGTCCTTGCAGCGCTAGAGCCCCGCACACGTGACCATGTGTTGACGACCAGCGGATTTTTCCCCTGCTCAATTGATCGTGAATACTTATATGGTTACGCTGCTGATGGTTACAGATCTCCCCTCTGGCTGTGTGCAGCTTACAATGGGTCTCCTGCCCTAGTTCATCGACATAGAGGTCACAAGGTGTTCTTTCATGTTGGTATACAGGATCGACAGCTCGTTGTCATCCCTGGTATCCATTACTTTGATGCCCATCGGCTGCAACCAGAGCTTTTGGCCACACTCGATCGCCAGTTTGATCCAGGCACGATGAAACTTGCAAGCCCGGAAGGTGCAAGAGACACAGTGAGCGACCCCTCCTCGGATGAAGAAGCAGCCTCTACCGATGGAGAAAGTGATCCAGAAGATCCTACCATCTCATGGTGTCCACCCATACCTGAAGCAGCTGAAGATCCCTCTGAGGACGAGATCTTGAGCGCAGCTGATAAGCTAGCCATCTTACTTGACAATACCCAACTTGACGGAAACCCATTCTGCATACCAGAAAACCTTGGCATTCTCCCGCCGCTATGGCTTCAGGCGAGATTGACCTTGTCTTTAATTGCCATCCAAGAAAAGTTTGCACGTGTCTTGCTCAGTGTGGCTGGCGAACTGTGGTTGCGCGGGCAAGGTGCCAGAGTGGAGGATGTCCTTATGCAAACAGCCAGGGCTCTCACAATTCGTTTGGCAGAGAAGCTCGCCCAAGCGATGAGCTCTTTGATGAGATTGGCTGAATCCATGGTGACTCCAGAAACTGAATGCCTTTTGTATGCCACATACTGGTTTCGGCCCATCCTATCTGAACTCATTGGCTCAGCCCGCGAGAGCTCCGAGGTGAATCGGAGTCGAGCGCCGAGTGGCCCTGTTAAAGTTTTAGTTACAGATCGGCCGCATCGGCGCACTACTGGGTTAGTGGACCTTACGGGTGGAGCCTCTGCCCTCTTGGCATGGTTTCCGGCTAGTTGGGCCAGTAAAATTGCTCCCAAACTCCTCGAGCATGCTCCTGAGAATGCACAGAAACCTCAAGAAATCAACCTCACGTGCCCGAAACGTTCCTGTGACGAGCTTTCCGCGGAAGGAGAAAAACAGCTGCTCCAAGCAGTCAAATTTGTTTCCACAAATTTGCCTGGTTTTCACCTGGGGTTGGATGAAGACTTTCAAATGGCTGGAAGCTTCCAGGAGCTCATCCATGGGTACACCGCAGGGCTCGTTGAACCATGTATGATGAGAGGTCTCCAACCACTCGGATCGAATCGTACTATTCTGGAGGTGATCATTCCTTCTCCAGAAGGGCTTACCCCCGAGAAATGGAAAGAAACAGCCACACTGTGCCCACTTGACTGGCCTTCCAATTACAGTCTTTTACGTTTGTGGCATATGAATGGGAGCCTTCATCAAACAGAGGCGCGACTCAGGAAGCAACAGTCACACAACCATATGTTTGCTGAGTGGACAGTCCATCTTGACAGATTCGAGGAGCCATTTTTTGTTCCAGCAGCCAGCAGTCTATATAGCGGAACATGCCTTGCAAACCAACCTGAGGGAACGAAATTTCCCCGACAGGCGAGTCCGAAGGAAGGTCCCTCCTGAGGATCTGGACGAACATCGAAGGGCGCTCAGAGCACTTCATCAGCGTGCCACTGCCCAGCAAGCAGTGAACCCAGTTTCATTTGTGCTCACCAATGAATGGTATGATACTATTATAGCAGGTATGACATGACCCCCAGCTCAACCCCCTACTTTCACACTTTCCTCCGTGTGTCCACCCCCCTCCCCCCTCCTCTTCTCGTTTTTCTGTTTCACTCCGGTTTTTCACCCATTAGTTGGTTTTGTTTTCATCAATCACGGTGGTGGAAGATGACTCTCGTGTCTAATAGGTTCATTTGTCACATCTACTTCAGTGAACTGTGCATACCCAGTGTGTCTGTCCAAGGACGTGACAGGTGCACTGGTATGCAGCAGGAGACACACCTTTCCCATTTATAATTGTTAGGTTCCTCATGTGACACATGCCTGGCTCCAACCAATCTAGATCTCGCCAGCAGTTGTGAGCCACAGTTGGCTTTGTGTGCGGGTGCCAGCGTAAGCTTAACAGATCGTGCCCATGGCACCGTTAATACCTGTTCTCTCCATGTTTGTCCCGTCGCGCGCTTAGCTTGTACTAAGGTTGCCTCTGTTGAAAGCCTTGTGCACGCATTCGCTTTTTCACAGTCTGTGCCTGACAATCATCGATGGGTAAAGATGCTGGTGTTGTCCCCAGATGTCGTCGTTATGAGCCACCCACTCCCCCACCCTTTTTCACCAACTAAGGCACTTGAATTCACTAACTCATCTATAGATTTTACCATATGCAGAGCTAAACTAGGTGTTGGTGCCTCTTTCTGTCTGTTTTTAGTTTAGGTTACTGTTCCCTGCCTGACGTGACCCTCACTCCCCCTCGGATGTTCCCCTTGGCGCCTCGGTCCAGGTTTTACTGGTCCCTCCCTCGGGGTATCGTTGCTCCCGGCGACGGCCTTGTTGCTTTGCCTCCGTGCTTGGAGTGATTGCTGTGCATTGATTTCTCCTCTTCATTGTGTCTCATGGCATTAAAGGCCTTTGGCCCTGTGTGGGGATCTTTCCCTCTACACCATGTTTCCCGTGTTGTTGGAGTGCTGTGTGCACCCTCACTGAGGTATTCATCATTGTATGATCCGTGGCCCCTTCTTTGAACTCCGCTAAGGCACAATTGTACCCCTTCTGGTGCGGGTGTGTCCCTCTCCCTCTGTCCTCTGCTGCCTCCTGGCTCCTCTCCTCGTTCCTTCTGTGTGGCCGGTGTCGTTGTGTGTGCTTTGTCTTGGCCTCTCCCCCTTGTGTGGTTTGCTTCCCCCCATGATGGCAGGGTTCTCTTTGGCTTTTTTTGCTTGACTTGTTTAAATTGGTGCCTTCTGGTTAACCTGCTGCCTGGATACTGAGGTTACCGCCCTACATCAGTGCTCTGTCATTTCACCCTACTATATTGGTCTTAGCTTTAGCTCCTAGGAATTCGTTTGTGGTGGGGCAGACTTTTGTCACCGTCCCCCCCTCTCCGTTTTACCTCTTTTTGGTTCTTGTTGTTTGCTTTTGGCTGTTTGATTCTTGTGGCTTTTTCGTTGGCTGTCTGGGGAGGGCCCTTCTCTTTTTGTTTTGTTTCTGCGTATTCTCAGGGAGGGGCGGTAGATCCCCGGTAGAGCCATGGACCAGGCTGCACTGCAGTGAGCTCTACTGGCGCTGTCCAGTGGTGCTTCCTGCTGTTCAGTCTGGAGCGCCCTAGTGCAGCAAAGCCTGCCCACATGGATCGGTGCGCTGATGGGACGTTGTGATTCTGCTACTGGCTTACTCTAGGGGAGAGTGGCCTTATGCGAGATGCACTGCGAACCTCTGGAACAGCTGATTTGCAGCAGTTTTCTTTCGCAGGGACGATGACACCTTGTAAATTCTGCTTGTCAATCTGGTGCTGGTACAGCGCACCTAGTCACCTTTTCAAGTTTGTGGCGTGAGCACGACTGACATGCGAGAGCGGCACAATTGGGTACAGTTCGCTAGTAGCAATCTTTCTTGCTTAAGCCTACCCTCTGCATGAGTGCATTTCATTCATCTGCAAAGACTATACGGAGAGGATCATCCATTTCTTTTGCGGCTACAGCTTGCCATTGGCACCTTTTCAGGTCCTCTTGGCTTCCTACGATTTGACAGCATCTGTGGTGAATTACACATTTTGTCCTGCATGACCTACAGGCTGTCAATCCCTACCCCCCGCGAGGGGGGTATTAAGTCACATCACCACTGCGGCAGCATCTCACTACAGAGACTGGACTCCGACTTCACTTCTCTTCATATGATTAACTGTGATAATGAGACTGGCAACTGGTACGAATTGTACTATTAACGATTCCTGATTTGCCTACTTATCAGAGAGCTGGAGCAACAGCAACGGATTACAGGCGATGAGATTCTGGGTGATCGTGCACGATATTTTTCGTTCTGCAGTACCTAATTAGTTTGCATGTTTTTGATGACGATGCAGTGACTTCTGTCACTGTATCCTTGGCAAATCACTGAATGTTTGGTTTGGTTGTTTGTTTGGGCCCGGCCCCGTTCTTTGTTGCTTCGCTGTTTTGCCTTTTGGCGAAACGCAAATCTGGCTGGGGGATTTGCGGGTCGTTTTTGGTTGCGTTTTTTGTTTTTGGTTTGTGTTGATGTGATGATTTGCCTGCGTTTTAGGGACCACACGTGTCCTTTTTCTGAATGCTTTTCACCGCTTACTCAATTGTAAGGACCGTGCCTAGTGCGAATCGGCCAAACCGGAGGAAAAAAAAAGAGACATGATGGGGCTCATAGGCATGGCACAGGTGATTGCGACCATTGCATATGGCATCCGGAGCCTCCGAAGAGGAGAAACAACATGGAGGTGGCCTGACTTTGATCCTGATCCAGCACAAGAGAATCTCGCACAGCTAAGCCGGTGGTCGCTGAATACAGCGCCAGCATGGGAATTCCCTCCCCTGGCAATCGCCAACCAATACCACGACCAGCAAGCGAACGAAGTGAAGCGGGCGAGATACCGTCTAATATTGGTGCGGGGGTCAGACCTTCGCTGGCTAAACAGAGAGCGCCTCCAAGAAGTCAAAACAGCTTAGCGACTCAACATAAATGGCTCCCCGAGCAGACTCTCCTATTCTCTGAAGTCGTCCTATATGCCTACGCGGCTGACCGCACACCCTTTCCCACCTACGTGTGCCTGCCTTCAGGACTGTACAAAGCCCGCACAGGGCAAGTTGTAGCACAGACTGGCCCAGAACAGGAAATCCGGTCCCTGCCTGGCATATACTTGATGGATGGCGGGTACACCCTACGCTGCCAATCCCAGACCACCTGCCACGCACGACAGAGGCGCCAGTTCAGGACATCGCTCTGACACCGGGTACAGAACCCAAACGGTCGCCTGAAGCGAGAGACATCCTGGCAACAGTGCCAAGAATCAGCCCGAGGATGGGCCCAACACAAGGAGAGCAGCAGTCCGCGCATGCAAGTGCTTAAGAGCTATGTCAACCAATATGAGTCCACCATCCACGCAGTACATCTAGCCGCCCGCACCCATACACAAAAAAGCAAGAACGCAGTAGGACCAGCCGTTGACTATCGCCCGCAAGGAGAAGCCCTCCCAGTCATCTCCTCAGACCTGACTTCTGAATTACTGCATTGCTTGTCCACGCTTCCGGACCCATGGCCTCTGGCCAAGATCACCAAGACATGGAGAAACCGAGCCAGTGGGTCTCCAAATTGTGCAGACTCTACTTTGCTGATGAGTGTGTCTTGTTCTTGGTTTGAACTGATTTGCCATTCTTACGGGCCATACGTGTCCATTTTTGTTTTGATCTCAGATTTTCACTGCTTACGCAATTGTAAGGACCGAGTCTAGTGCAATATCGGCCACGCCAGAGGAAAAAAACAAAAACAGGAGGTTTTGGCCGAAAAATGCCCCCCCCCCAGGTAAACCTGTAACCTTTTACGAGTGCCATCCGCGCCCCAGTACCTTCGGTGCGGGCGGATTTTGGTTCGGTTGCACGCACACACACACACACCAAACGACTACAACCAAGACAGCGAAAAAGTGAACCAGCCAAGCAACCAAACGACCAACCAACCAGGCAACCAGCTAACATGCTTGCTGTGCCTGTGCTTCCGTGCTGTGACAACGCCACAAAGGTGGATGATACGGCCCACCTATACAGTTCTGTTGGGGGGAGGCTCTGCGCCGTGGTTTTTGTTTTAACTTGAATCCTACGTGGGTACTGCATGAGTATTGAGCATACTTATATACGCTGTCAAGGCTCAAGAGAGGTATAGAGTAATCCTGTAGACACCACTCATGTGACGCTTTGCGGGGGGAGGGCGCAGCGCCCTCCCCCCGCGCCCCCCTCCCGCCTTTTTATTTTAAAGCCCTGCCGGCGGCTTGTGACAACGCCAGAAAGGTGGATGATAAGGCCCACCCACATTGCGAATGAATGTGTCATGATAAGGCCCACCTACATTGCGTCCATTCCAACATAGTAGACATACACCTTTGCAAGTCAAAATGAGGATGGCAGCTGACCATTGCTGTGTGGGGGCCTGGAACTGGTGGCCCGGTGGCCCAACGACTCAGCTGCCTTGCCGGTTCTGTTCTAGCTTCTGCTTTCGGGTTTAGGCTTCTGGCTTTTGGCTTCTGGCTTCTAGCCTCTGGGTTTTAGCGCCAGGCTTGACCTATTGGCCTCTGGCCATTTGGCTTTTGGCTCTTTGGCCTTTTTCAAGCATACTTCATCGCGTAGCCGTGCGTTGTTGTGCAAGCTTCCGTATACAGCAGGCCCGCCCACCCGTGCCTGGAAAACATGATGGAAAGAATGGTTTTTGTAGCCCATTGGATTCAATGTTGTTTGGCCCAGTGCCTCGTTATTGAACAGCTTGCGAACCAATACGTGTTCCTTGTGCGATGACTCGTACATGTCGGCGTCGACCAAGCCCACCCAACCGTCCCTCCCAAGTATATTCCTTTTTTAATGTAATTTTTCTGATAGCAATAATTGTTTTACCAATGACCCCCCCCAAAAAAATAAATCATCAAAAAATAATTTAAACATATTTTTTTGATGATGGAATGCACAGATTTCATGATGCTTGTATTTTGCGTTTGGCTTGCGCAGGCCAGGATATGAGGGAATATTTTTTTGGATGAGTTTAATTTTTTTTGATGGGAAATTAAATTTCTTCTTGATGACTTTTTAATTTTTTTGATAGCTGACTCGGGCGCAAGTGAGTAGGCTGGGGGGCGCTATTGAAGGCGCAAGTGATCGATTTGAGGCGCAAGTGATCAGACGGCGCAACCCTCTCAAAAGCCTTTCTGAAGCACCTTTCGAACCTTGCTCAAACCCCCTTCAAACCTTTCCGAAGCCCCCTTGAAGCCCTCTGAAGCCCTTCTGAAGCCCCCACCAAGCCGCCTTGAAGCCCTCTTCGCCTTGAAGCCCCCTTCAAGCCCTTCTCAAGCCCTTGAAACCCTTCTGAAGCCCCCTTCAAGCCCCGCTGGAAGCCCCCTTCACCTTGAAGCCCCATTGAAGCCCCTTCTCAAGCCCCCTTGAAGCCCCCTTGAAGCCCTTCTGAAGCCCCCTTGAAGCCCTTCTCAAGCCCCTTCAAGCCCCCTTCGAAGCCTTCACCTTCAAGCCCCCTTCAAGCCTTTCTCAAGCCCCCTTGAAGCCCCCTTAAAGTCCTTCTCAAGCCGCCTTGAAGCCCCCGTTGAAGCCCCCTTGAAGCTCCCTTGAAGCCCTTCTCAAGCCCCCTTGAAGCCCCCTTCAAGCCCTTGAAGGCTTCACAAAGGTGAAGCCCCCTTCAAGCCCCCTTGAAGCCTCCTTGAGAAGGGCTTGAAGCCCCCCTTGAAGCCCCCCCCTTCAAGCCTTCTGAAGGTGAAGGGTACTGTTCGTTTTAGTCTTCGGATCCTTCCTGGTGGAAAGCTTTTTAAAGAGTAGGATTCCCAAGAAGCTCAAAGAATCAATTCCAATATCACTTTTTACCCTGGTGCAATTTGAGAGACGGATGTTGATGTCATCTTGTTCCACGGCAGAAGTTATCATCCTTGGGGCCATCCTGGCATGCGTCTGGGGTGGATTGCGATTTGCAGATGCTCAACGCTGTCATTGTAGAAGTTTCTGCTTTGACGGCTCTTCATTTCGAGAGGAACATATTCATGGACTGAAAAGTGACTGACAACTTTGGATGAACTATGGTATCATGCAAAAACTACAGACCTGGGGATGCCGGACCCTGACTTCCTTTTCCCTATGGTGAGATCTGATGGGGTGGCACTTCCTTGGACAGCGATGCAGTATGCAGATGCTTTGAAATGGATCCGACATATGGCAACATTGCTCTGGAAATCCAAGCAACAAGATGAAAGGCACCTCACGGTTCACTCAATGAAGAGCACGTTGCTCTCTTGGGGATCACAGCTCATGGCATATGGAGGTATCATCAGAAGAACGGCTTTTACAGGGTCACCATAGACAAGGCTCTTCACGTAGCCTTCGCCGATATAGTCGTGATGATGTCCATGGTCAACTAGCTTCGTGTGTGAGACGGGGCCGCAGGTTTGTGACTCCACAATATCGAGGTGGCCAGCACCCAATTGCAGAGCCGGCAGTTCAAATTGAGTTTTTTTCGTAAAACTTCGGGGGACCCCAGCTGGAAGTGTTTTGACTTCAAGAAGTGGTGCATCCTCTTCAAGCTCAAGTGACTCATCTTCTGGAGTCCGAAGCAGCTTCCAAAGATCGTCCGTTGAAACGATCAAAGCAGTCAACAACCACTGCCCCATTAGATGAGGTCTTGGCGGCCTTTGTTTCGCAGGTGCAACACGCTATGCTGCCAACTGACAAAGACTGGTGTCCACACTGCGAGAGCAAGCACTATCAGTCAGCTTGCGGGGCCCGCTTGGACCCAGACAGAACAAAGTTTTCTCAATGCGCGGATCATGGATTGAATCTGTGCCAGAGACCCGCTTGTGTCAAGGCTTGGAAAGCCGTACTGATCCAAGGTGCGTGGCCGCTAGCCAGCAAAAAAGGTTGCAGTTTTGCAGCTCCATTCGAAGCGCTTCTTCGAGTCTTGCAATCAGGCTCATACAGTACATTACATTCTATCATTCCGTTTTCTTCACGTGGTACTTATCATTGGGTTTTTCAAATATTAGGCTTTCATGTTTCTGTGTGAGTGCGAACATCATTTAAGCATGTGCCCATCACATTTTCCCGACCTTATCGCTGGAGTTTCAACAGGATTCAAGGACGAAATCCACCCATCCCATGTCTTTGTGTCCAAACCGGAACCAGAAGATGCACCAGCTTCGGACTTATCAGTCCACCTTACCAATTTGAAGACTGCCGAGGATCATCCTGAGGTAACAGCTGACCTGGTGGCTGAAGAAATTGACAAGGGATGGCTGATATGTTTCGATGGTACAGTGGAAGACGCAAAGAACAGATGGCCTCATGGGGTGGCTATTGGCAAGCTGGGTGTAGCCATTTCTGATTCCCGTCCTCCGCGACTTGTTGTGGATTATACTGTTTGTGGTACCAATCCTAACTGCAATATACAAGAACATCAGCAACTTCCCAGTGCCAAAGAAGTCCAGCCCACAAACTCTGCGTTATCAAGGAGGAGCACCGTGGTCTGGTGGGTTTCAGCTTGAACGGTAAACTTTACTTTTACAAAGTTTGCCCATTTGGTGCTAAGTTTTCAGCCTTTTGGTGGAGACGTTTGGGAGCTTTCTGGACCAGCTCCTGCACCATTTGATCTATGTGGCTCATTCTTTATTCCTATTTGTGGATGACTGGCTCCTGATCCAACGACTGGAGATTCTTCCTATTACAGCAGCTCTGGTCACTTTGTTCATCCAGGCATTTCGTCTGCCAATTGGAGGAAAGCGGAACTCGATAGAGAAGTCAGTTGGATCGGCTGGACCCTAAATTTCTCCACTGGTATTATCAAACTGCAATCGACGAAGCGTGATAAACTACTCAAGCTCATTGATGACCTTTTGCAACGACCCAAAACATCCCGCAAGCAAATAGAGAAATTCATCGGCTTACTTCTCTGGGTGACTCAAATTTTTCTGATGATGCGGTCATTCATTCACCACTTGTATGCTGACCTTTACAAAGCTCCAGCCACTCTGTATTCAGTGGACCCAGGGTACTGGTTGACTACGGTGGCATGTTTATCCGAAACATTACAATTTTCGGTACGACCAATTGGCACTGCTATTCCAATTGGTGGGCAACTATTATCTGTCAGACATCAACCAGTCCAATCGCTTGAAGATGTACGTAACTGTCGCTCTGGCTGCGTATTTTGGATCCAACTTCATCCAAAAGATCTATTAGTCCAAGTTCTCAGAGAATTTTGCGTATGTATCAAGACTGGTTAGGACACTCCACTCCATTTGTTTCAATGAATCCCAAGCTCCCTTGGGCTGGCGAAACAGCAGCTGATGCTTGTGCTCACGGCAACAGCTGCCAAGTAGGTGGCTTCTTGAAATTCGCCAACGGGGACATGCGATGGTTTAGTGAACAATGGACGTCAGAGGACTTCCAATCCTTGGACATTCCGGTCAACCAGGACATGCAAAAGGATATTAGTTCCTATGAGGCTTTCGCCCAATTTTGTTTGCTGTATTCATGGTGCTCCTTGATGCCGGGGCAACGTTTCTCCATCACCTTGGAAAGCCTCAGTGATAACACTGCAGCGGAAGCCAATTCCAATTTCCTTTTTACAACAAAAGTTCCTCTTTGTTTCTTTGTGGAAAGACTATGCATGCTAATTGCAACGGTTCGTGCTGAGCTGGGTGTTAGCCATATCGCAGGTCACTCCAATGAGCTTGCAGATAAAATCTCACGCTTACCACTAGATAAGCCTTTGCCATCCGATTTGAATGCAGCCGATAGAATCAGATTGCCCCTGACCGGAATTTGGTTTCCATTTCAAAGACCTCAGCTGTTCCCGAATGGGGCTTCTGTGGCTTGGAAACTCCCGAATCCTCGTTTCTAAACCCTATTGTTTTTCTGTTGCCAGTCATTCCCTCATACGGTTTTCAAAGGGGTGTATTGTTGCATTCATGAAGTCCTGGTTCGATAGAAAATTTGGGTGAAAGGTGACCATCGAACTTTGACTTCTGATGTGGAATGCACACATCAAAACCTGGCAATGGAAAAACAAGTGAGGGGTTTTCCGTCTGAGTGCACAGCCGAGTGATTTCACTTGCATGTTTTTCACTGGTGATATATATGTATGTTTTTTGTTTATATACATACGTACTTAATTGATGCTGTGTTGGTTTGTTTGGTTATGTGTATATATATATGTTTAATGTACTTTGTCTTGTTTATATGTCAGTGACTAGCTCGCTTCCTCAAAGCTTTAGTAGCCAATGAATGCTTACTTGTTAGAACACATTCGATCTCTTTCGACATTCATTCGATTTGCTCTTCTTTTCCCCCTCCCTCCTCACCCTCTTGTTCTGTCGGGCAAAATGGATTCTTTGACCTTGACGCTCCGTGAATGGCCTTCAATGGAGATCGGAAATGGCGACAAACTCGTACGTTTCCTCAACATTATATCTTTCCTTCTGGAAAACATCTTTGACTCATTTTCCGGCAAGCACTGGGGGTTTATGTGCTCCTGCATCCACGCTGCCTTTTCGGGCCATTTTGAGCCAATTTCCAATTTCTTTGTTTCACACCCTCCGACCTCTATCTATTTCTTCTCTTCCTCCTTCCTTGGCTCCGAGTGAACTCGTTTAATTTCAGATGCCAATTTCGCCAACATTCTACTTCGTGAACTTGCATAATTTCACAATTTCAAGGGCCTCCCGCTCCCAGAACTGTTGACCTCTGTTTTGTTTGCCGCCGCCGATTTATTTCCTGTTCTCTTTTTTGTCAAATTCATGCAGGAGGTCCCAATGAATTGGTTCTTGTCAAACCATCAAGATGAGTCCTTCTCTCCTGTTTTGAGCCTCATCACAGAGCTGGACTCATCTTCTGAACCGTCGGATGGTGTTGATGCCCATCTCCAAGTACAATATGAGCAAGACTGTGCTGAACAAAACGTTCAAGACTGCGAAGATTATAATGATTTCGTTTCCGGAAGAAGACTTTGACGCGTTCAGCGGCCCAAAGCAGCAACTGCACACCACCATTCCTTAGTGGGCTTCCTGTTCCTTGGTGGACCAGATTTTGAGTTGACATTCAGCCAACCAACATCGAACCTTAGTCACCTCAGTGAGCGAAAGGTTCTGGTTCTGGAGACTCCAACCAAGTCTCGCTAAAAAGGTGCAACTTGGTTTAGCAGGGCCATGAGAGGGACGAAGATCGCAAGACCAAGCAATGTGATCCCAAAAGCCCTGAGATTGACAGCCCCAAGGACAGAGAGAGGAGGCCTTCGGAACACGGACACGAGACCAGGTAGCAGGGAGAAAAAGTGCTACCAAGACCAACAGCAGCAGCAGCCGGAGAAGAGAGCACCCAAGAGCGCACGTCATCAAGACGAATGGAGCGAAAGACCTCAGAAGTGAGCTCAGGAAGAGCAGCAACCTCGTGACGCCCAGAAGCACCCCATTTTTGGAAAACCCAAGCCCGCCAACCTTGCCGACAAGCATGACCGGCAGCACCAGTGAGGGTATCCGGGTTTTGACGAGAAGGGTTGACAGAAGCATCCGTGACAGCGGCAAAGGCGTGACGCCAGACCCAAGGACGACCCGCAACTTCAACAAACCCTTTGGATTTCATCCAGGAACGCAAAGCATTAGAAGCAGTGCCAGAAGCCCAGGACCAAGAAGGACAACGACTTTTGGAGAGACGGAAACGGAAGACCGCAGACAGGAGCCGAGTAGCCCAAGTGACATCGAGATGGAGGTTCCCACCGAGAAAGAGGGACCGAAGCCAAGGACTGGTATAGCGACACCTGCGAACAGAAGACCAAAAGCAGGACCAAAGCTTTTTCGAGATAGACCAAGTGGGAGATCGACCGACCCAGCCAAAGTTGACCTTAGAAAGCGAGAACTGACGCAGATACCGAAGTTGGACATCGAGGGAGAAACCACAACACCCCAACAAGCGAGCACACTTGCGCGCAGACTCAAGGCGACTGACCTCGTCAGAGTGCAAAGCACGACGGACAGAGCAAGAGACAGCGCCGAGAACACGCACAGCCGCAGAGACCTTAGAGGGATCGAAGACCTCACTAGCTTCAGCAGTTTTACGCTTACCGGCCGCGGAGACAACGCATTTAGCCAGGTTTTCAACAAGACCGACACTGTGACTCCATTGAGACCACGCATCAGTCATGGAGTTTGATGGCACTACGAGCAGTGCAACTTCTGTCATCCAAGTAAGTTTTGCAAGAAATCTGGTTTGGTTGAGTTTCACAATGAGACAAAACAGTTCTGACACCGGCTTGCACCCACAAACTCATGAGCAACGGTCCCCAGGGATCACCTTGGGGTGGAACACGGCTAGCATCAAGAGTATCTTTGTGGGCGTGATGATCCCACTGCACAAACCTTTCTTGCCGATCCCAAGTGGCAGCCAGCAAATCAACCAAGGCGGAAGGCCACCCATGCGCTTGGAGAAGGCGGCAAGACAAAGAGCTATCCAAGCAGTCAAAAGCCTTGCTATAGTCCATGGTAAGCAAGAAACCGTGCTGGTGAAAAGAGTCGAAAATCTCAATGGTGTTCACATAGATATCGTCTCCAGAGATACCACCAACCTGGGCTGACAGAGTAGATCGAAGCCAGGCGCGGAGAGGAGCACCACGGCAGATGGTAGATGATTTTGTTCCCGGTTCAGGCTATAACGGCCCCTTCTGGAACGAACTTGGGAGTTCTCCATAGTCTTTTCAGAGTTGGATGGACAGGTGATGTACATTTGGCCTTTATGAACTCAAAGTTTATCAAAGTCAGTTTCATCTTTCAACAAATTCATCTATTGATTCATCAAATCAATTTGTTTCCTCTCATCTCCAATGAAGAAAGATTCCATCCATCGCTCTTGACATTTGTGTCCAACTTGAACGAGATTTTGATTCTCACATTTTCAAACTTGATTGATGTCGAACGTTTCCCATCGTAGTACGAAAATAGAGCGACGGCGCTTTGAGCACTTACACTTGTGCCATCTTTGAGTTGCAAGTACGTACATTCATAGTTTGGTTTATAATTTCTTGAGCCTCTCAGATTTAAAATAAAAAATAAATTAGCCCGAAAAATGAGCCCGAGGCAGCCGAAGTATTGCGCCTGCTGCGCGAAATCATCATTGTGTCCAAAATCAAAAGTGACCTCCGTTTTACAAAACGAGACTTTGACCCTGTCAAAAAGGCATCCAAGTTCACCAAGCAGCGCGCCTGCCACGAAAATGACTTCCGAAAACACCGCCCATTCCGACCCACACCTTGCAGAGAGCTCCGCCCCCACCACGCGGATGCAAAAGTGTCCGATGTCCTGCGCCGCACACGCAGACCGACGTTCCAGACTTCAAAGTGCCCCGCATGTCCCACACCTGCCGCACAATATCGACATAACTCAAAAATGGGCACGGCGCTCCAGCAAAATTAGACCTTCGGAAGAGAGGTCTCCACGACAATCGTTTGTGCGAGCGTGCGCACCCGAAATGCACATGGTTGCTTGAGTCACAATTTAGGCTGGGGGACGTATTGTTGGCGCCAAACGCGGGAGGAGGAACCAAGTAGGGAAATGCAAGGTATATATATATATTAAGATATATTATATATATATACATGTTTACATATACATAAACATACGTAAAAGGAAACATTTCGATGTACATATGCATATGCATATTCATATACAGATACACTTACACGACTTGTGAATCCGGAGTTCCATTGTGAACTGACCGCAAAAACTTGCACATGAGAGTCTAGCAAAAGTAATCTTGAGAAGCGGGGTCCATGGGGATTAGTCGCCAAATTGAAATTGGTACAGCTCCCCCGAGCTATGATCTAGGACTGTTCTAGATACGGGGTTTCATGGGAAGGGATCCAAACGTTGAATTTCCCGCGGCTCTCCACCTCTATACCTGGACACCGAGTTCCATGGGGATCTGCAAAACTAGCAAGAGTCATCTTGAGAAGCGGAGTTCCATCGGGACTACTCTAAACGTTGAACTTTTCACAGCGCTGCGTAGCTACTACCAGTAGTACCGCACAAGGCGGTGGTGGAAGTTTCGAAAAATAGGAAACCTATAGGAGAGCTTGGTTGTTGTGAATCAGGGATGGCAAAGGGAAGCCACTGATGGACTGAAAGGTGCTTGATCTCTCTCTCTCTCTCTCTTTCTCTCTTTTTCTCTCTGTTTCTCTATCTTTCTCTGATTATCTACCTACCTACCTACCTACCTACTGATCTATCTGTCTATCTATCTATCTATCTGTCTGTCTGTCTATCTATCTCCCTATCTATCTGTCTACCTACCTATCTATCTAGCTGTCTACTTTTCTACCTATTTGTCTATCTATCCATCTATCTTTCTATCTTTCTATCTATCTATCTATCTATCTATCTATCTATCTGCAAGATCAAACGAAGAAATTCTGCGAGACTTCCTTAATGTTTGAGCATAACAACGCCCAAAACGAAACAATTCTGCGAGACGTCCTATTTTTTGAACTTGACAACATCCGAAACAAAGCAATTCCGCGAGACTTCTTCAATTTTTGAACTTGACAACCTCCAAAACGAAGCAATTCTGCGAGACTTCCTTCCAAAATGGAAAGTTGAGTGCAGAGCTGACAGCCTCGTGCCAATGCGTTTTGCGATTTTTCCAGTCCACCTGTCGAAAGTATTGCGCCTGCCACGAAAAAGTCATGCCAGGTCATACGAAGTGCTGCACCTGTCACGCAAAATCATCTTAGCAAACCTCAAGATCTGATACTCCAAAATGCAACCCCTCTCAGGAAATCAGCGCCCTGACCTCCTAACATCTCTCATGAACATGTCTTTTGTATTGCGCCGGCCACGGAAAATGCATCTTTGCAGATCAAATGTCCCATGCCTGCCATCGTTTTTGGAAATGCCACAAAACCCTCACGTTTTGCTCACTTTTGAAGAGGTGCACAATCCCTTGCGCCTGCCACGCGAAAGCACATCTGAACGTCCCAAAGTGCTCCGTACCCGTCATTTTTTTGCACTTTTGACTTGGAAATATGCTTCGCGCCACGACGGCGTGCACTTTTTCGACATCTGAACTTCCAAAGGTGGTCCGACCATGGTGTGTTTTGTACATTTTGACTTCGAAATGTGCTTCGCGCCACAACGGCGTGCACTTTTTCGACATCTGAACTTCCAAAAGTGGTCCGACAATGGTGTGTTTTGTACATTTTGACTTGGAAATGTGCTTCGCGCCACAACTGCGTGCACTTTTTCAACATCTCAACTTCCAAAAGTGGTCCGATCGCGGCGTGTTTTGTACATTTTGACTTCTAAATGTGTTTCGCGCCGCAACGGCGTGCACTTTTTCGACATCTGAACTTCCAAAAGTGGTCCGACAATGGTGCGTTTTGTACATTTTGACTTGGAAATGTGCTTCGCGCCACAACGGCGTGCAATTTTTTATCTCTCATCCGGCCAGCTGTCTCCGCACCCGCCGCTTTAGCGAGCCTACTTTTCGACCCTCCGGAGCCCCAAACCATTGGAAAAACACAGTGTTTCGCGACTTTCCTACTTTTTCGCGCATCTGCATCTTCTTTCTTCTTATTCTTTCTCTTCTACTCTTCTTTCTTCTAATCTTTCTCTTCTCTCTGCCTCTTCCCTGCTCTGCTTTTCATCTGTCCATATTGTCGGAAGTTTGACTTCTAAACTTCTTTCGATGATCTAGGATTGTTGTAAACACGAAGTTCCATGGTGACTTGCACAAGCGGAATTGCTTCCTGATATGCAATCCTTGTGCCAAAACATGGGTTGTGGAGCCGGAGTTCCATTCTAAATTAACAAAAATTGTGCACGTTGGGATCTTGTAAAAGCTGCGTTGAACGCTGGAGTTCCATGCGGAAGTGCATGGGTAGGCGCACCCAGGCGCACTTTTAGCCTGCCTGCGGAGTTCCATGCGGAAAGCAACGTTTCTACCCAACTAGGCGTGCCTTTCGCCTTCCTTTGCACTTATACGTTTACATGTACATAGACATACACATAGATTTGAAACACATGTTTGGGGTCAATTCTGGTGTAGTGGGCGACAATCACTTTTACACACCAACATGACAAACAAAGTGATGGATGAAACCTGGTTGCATTGGTTGCTTCACCCAGATCAGCACCACAGTTTGTATAAAATACTTTTAATGCAGCTGTAAGACAGCATGAGGACGCGATTGAACTTATCACTTAGATTTAGACTCCCAAGTAACATATCTAAATCTAACATCAATAAATTTTTGGCAAACTTGGGATATTTGGGAACACAACAACTTGGAATTTGGGTCACCATGACCAATCCGTATCCATTTGTCTAGTTTTCCAGGCGGAATTCTGTGTTTCATGGGGTTATTGTGGCTTTCTTAGTCCTGCAAATTAGCAACAAAGGCTGTATTTAGCCAACGAACAGTTCGCAGCATTTGATTCAAATGCACGACATTTTTTTTTGATTAACGGACTGCAGGACACAGAATAAATTCCGTGGTGTGTTGTTTCACTGGTTTTGTTGGCCTAAGGTGGAAAACATGGATTGATCAAACGATTCATGCATTTGTTCAAAGCAACATGTTAAAAAAAATGCGAAAATGCCGTTGTTCCAATTTCCAGCATTTCACATGTTGGCCTGTCCGTTCGGTTTGCATGCTGTGGGTTTTTTTCCATATGGCCAAGGCCCTGGGGTGATGTTGATCAATGTTACGGTTTCCAAGTGGAACGGTGACAGTCAACATTCATCGCATTGAACAGTTTATACAATCAGTTTAAAACTGATGCAATGAAATAGTAATTTCAACTTGATTGAAAATCCCATATCGGAAATGTAATTTTGCCATCACGCAACATTGCTTCGTGTTTTCGGCAGGCAAGTCCACAACTCTTATGGTCCCGGGGTCTTGCTCGGAGCTGCGACGTATTTCCAGATGGTTTCCAGATCAACAAACAAGGCACTTTTGGATATGTTGGCATCTTGTGACAGGTTCAGAGGTTTCACATGAAAGAGGACATGAATAGGGCATAAGGGTGTTTTCCACTGGTACCCAAAACCATGGTTTTGCCATTCAAAATGACAATTTTGGATGATTGTGGATGATTGTGGGGTTCCCGATCTTAATTTAATGCACCCCCATATGGACTGCCATCGTTGTCGCTAGCAATTCCATGGCGGCAGGCCACGAAGTTGGCATTTTCGATTGGGACTCGGTGATGTCCATTGAGGGCCCGAAAATTCTTTACGTGCGACTTGCGCATGTTATGTTCCACAGTTCCACGCTTCACTTTCCAACAGAAGTACCTTGGTTCAATTTGCTTCGCCAGGTGCCCTCCATGGACATGGTGCAGTTCCTGCCACGTTGCTTGAACTTTGGGTTTCGCGTGATCAAAGATCATAGCTTGCCGTAGGCGAATAACGAATTAGATGTGAACATATGTGAACCATTGAAACTTATCGAATCCTCAAACACATGTGTCCAAATGATCTATTTGTCAACTTTCCTCGAGTTTGCTTCAATCTGGTGGTTGTCCAGGTCAGTGTGTTCAGTGTCGACATGGTGATGTCTTGCCATTCGCGCCGTCGAACATTTCAGGTTTCCAACAGGCTCCGTCCTCTGCTCGCATCACGTTGGTGACAGGCCAAGAGGAGCTTGGTTCAAAAAGTGATGAGAAAACTGGACGTGGATGGTTAAAATTGCTGAGAATTTTGGCAACGAACTTGTGCAGATTTTGTCTTTGTTTCTGCGGATTCCTGTGCTAGTGCCCTTGGCGCTTTACTGAATTTCAATTCCTGGGCGCTCTGCAAATTTTGACATTTGCAGATTGATTCAAGAGACACTAATGACATCCGAATTGGACACGGATATCGTGTGAGTGTATACACACAGATACAGCATATGCAATGCATATGCATTATACATCATTATACAATGTTCACATCAGCTTCATAGCTCCGCCATGCTCCGCCATGCTCCGCCATGCTCCGCCACAAGTCAACTTCCCGGGACAAATTGATAACCCACCCTACCAGGCCCTACCATAGCGATTTGTTTTCCCACTTTTCTTCTTTTTCCCCCTGTTTTTTTGAGTCTGACCTCCAAGATCGTCAAATTCCTGAAAGATCTGCATACATCGATTTATGAAATACAAAAAACGTGAAAAGAGGGGAAGCCTTGAACTACCTCGGAACCACAATAAAAGACAAGGTTCTACTCGCCTCAATAAAGTTACTGAAGTTTTCTGTGGGGATTTGGGGTGAATATACTATAATATACTTAGCTTTCAAAATCCCCTTAACTTTAAAGTGAATTACTTTGTTATCTCAACCCTTTTGAAAAACCAAACTTTATAGTGGCGGCCTTCGTAAGTAAAGTGCTTCAATTTTTGGGACTTCAACTTCAAACCAATTTAGATTCTATTTCAATTTCGAGTGGAAGTGCTTAGAGTCAATTCTCATTTCATTTCAATGAAACACATGGTAGTTTTTTGCTTTCAAATTGTCAATTTGTTTCGCAATACAAAAGTGCAAAAGCTTTGTCAATATCTATTTGTTTTCAATTATATACGCAATTTACAACGATTTGTTTGGCCATGCTAAAGGTGAACAATTTTCTCAATATGTGTTCGTTTTCAACTAGTATATAACTAGGCAATTTATTTGGTAATACTACAATGCAAAAACTTTCACGACATGAGCCCGACATGTATCGTTTTTAATTGGGTAATTTTTTCGACAATATATATATATAGATCCTACAAATAATTAATATGTTTGGCCTCAACTTTAGTGGATGAATCTGTTTCAGGGGTTCATCCGATGCCAACAGTATTGTAATATTGTAGAACCTTAGGTGGTTGTGTTAGATCACCTGTGGGGTCCTGATGGCTCCTTTCATCTCCTTTCTCTTTTCGTTTTTTTTCCCGGTCCTGGAGATCCTTTCCGTCTCGAATCCTAGTGCCTTGTCAAAGGATATTGAGCTGACTAGATATCCTCACACCGCAGTCCGCAGGATGTGGGTGTACCGTGTGAACTCTTCCGCAACACATCCTTTGCGAGACCAGAGTTTCTCGTTCTGGTCGTATAGTTTGCACCTGTGCAACCCTGTGCACTCAAGAGCTCTTGAGAGCTCTTGAGAGCTCTTGAGAGTGTTGAGAGTGATCTCGGCATATCTCGGCACTTGTGTAACGTCCGTCACGTTGTCGTCACGTTGTCGAGGTTCTATTCCATTCACCCTTCTGCTCCAACTGTCGAGGTGCAACAAAATGCTGGATTGGCCTTTGGAAAGCACATTGCGCACACGGCGTATACATTGTGAATATACATTGCAAACTTATTGCTGTGGCAACCAAAATAAACAAAACCTGCGATCAGCCTTGCGTCATCTGCAGGCCCGGCGGTGGTCCTTGCTGCCCGAAAACCTGACCAAACTGCTGGCAGACTCACGCTTGCTGCATTGGTTCACACAGATCCATGGCCTACCATGGCTTTCATTGTATGAATTCAAACAATTCGGATGCTGTCGTTGAAGTATGTTGAAGTAGTGCATCACTTTGGGCAGGTGCGAACCCTTTTCCTCATTTTTCTCAAGCAAGTTTTTGTATTTCTTTCATTTTCTTTCAAACCTATGCAGAGCAGAGTGAGTGCCAAGGAACTATGACGCAACAGACTGTCTTGAAGGCTTGCTGCTTGCTCCAAGATCGCAAGGATCTCAAAGATCTGAAAGATGGCAATTGCAAAAAGATGCTGATTCTCAGTCGGGAAGTTTTTTGAAGTCCTGGGCAATTTGGTCTCCATTTTAGAGCGTCAAATGTGGGAATGGTGGATGTTGTTGTATCTGAAATCAGGTTGTGCCATTCTGAATCTTATGCACTGCCCAAAAGTATCATTCGCAGTCGGCAGGCGATGCGTTGAAAAGGATCTCTGCAATGCCTCTGGGATTGGATTTCCACACGAAATCTGAGAAGGTGGAGTTCACAGAGTTCGCCGAGTTCGCAGTTTCAGTCAGTTTTAGTCACCTTCCAGAGTGCCACGGTGCCACGGTGCCACGGTGCCACGGTGCCACAGGCCTTGGATCCGGTGCCGGTGGAGCTGCAAGAGCGCCAGTTGAAGGCAGCTCGACAGGTGGGACGATGTTCGACACGATTCGACACGATTCGACACATGTTCGTCAAACTTTGACAATGTTCGACGATCACTGCGACTGCAGACGATCTGAGCAGATCTGAACAGATATGAACAGATCTGAACTTCTTAACTTCTGAACGTTGAAGGCAGTTGTGCCCTTCCGTGCCCGGTACATGGAGCTGCTGTTTCCGGTTGAGCCACAGCAGCAATGGTCGTTGAACACTTCCAACCAGCAACATCAAAATTTACTAACAGTTAAACAGTTAGACTTTGACATTGCTTGGACATTGCTTAAACATTGCTTAGACAATGTTAGACAGTTGCCACATGAGTTGCCACGTCAGTTGCCACATCTGCCACAGAGCAGAGGATTGTCACAGCAGCTACTGGTGGCTGCCACCTCGTGGGAGCTACTGGTGGCAACCATCTCGTCGGCCTCGTCGGCATGTCGTGTTTCAGTTTCACTTCAAGACTTCCCGGACTTCCCCAAGACTTCCCCAAGACTTCCCGGAAGATTTGAACATGTTTCAAAATGTTTCAAAATGTTTCAAGATGTTTCAAGATGTTTCAATCAAGATGGTGTGGTGGAATGTACAAACATAAACATATGCTCATATGATCTCATATGCAGTGTTTATCCTTATTCCAGGATGAAGGGTTTTTTGCATATGCCACATCAGGTGTTTCTAGGATAGGCTCTCGGTGCTTTTGCATGGAATTGGACAGAAACAAGAACCCCATGGTGAATTTTCACTCTGCAGCTTGATTTGTAGTTCCCAGCCTTTATCATTCGTTATGAACCATAAGAGAAACCAACAATCGGATCATGTTCGATTCAGTTTTCCCCTTTCCACACATTCCACATCTTTCCCACATACTTGTTCCATCCATTTCCATCCTATTTCATGCTTTATCCAGGCAACCATGTGGCCATCGTCGCTGTGCCTGCCAAGTCTTGGGCACTTCCTGGCAACCCGCATCTAGGGCTGCAATTGGCTTCGAGAATCCATTGAATCTGAAAGACTTCTTTGACATTCTTTCACTTATTACATCTTATTACTTAGCAAATTCTGAACTCTGCTGGATTTTGATTTGATGATGGTGTTTTACCGCATCACGAACTTGATTCCGTTGCCACAATTTTCTTGGAAGATGATGGAAGATGTATGACGTGGCAAGTGGCATTTACATGCATATATATATATATATAATACAATACAATATAATATAATATAATATAATATATAATATATAATATATAATATATAATATATATTATATATTATATTATATTATATTATATAATGTATATATATATATTATATATTATATATATATTATATTATATATTATATATTATATATATTATATATATATATTATATTATATTATATTATATTATATTATATTATATTATATTATATATATTATATATATATATATATTATATTATATTATATTATATTAGATGTATGACGTGGCAAGTGGCATTTACATGCATATATATATATAATACAATATAATATAATATAATATAATATTATATATATATATATTATATTATATTATATTATATATATATATGTTCAGCGCAAGGTGCCATGGCCGCGTTTCTTGCAATTGCTTGGCATCGTGGCATTCGTGGCCACACCCTGGGGACATGG
Source organism: Cladocopium goreaui (assembly GCA_947184155.2). Classification (NCBI taxonomy): domain Eukaryota; class Dinophyceae; order Suessiales; family Symbiodiniaceae; genus Cladocopium; species Cladocopium goreaui. Next base: position 43,252 of record CAMXCT020002635.1, read on the forward strand.
TCTTGATACTCATCGCTTTTGGGAGGCCTTGACAGGTATCGCTGGTATCGCTGGAATGATTTGAGGATTTTGAGGGCTATGAGGCCGATTGCAAAGATTGTAAAGTAGTTGCGCAGTCACACCTAGGCTTGACCTTGTGTTGGCTTGTTGGTTACAACGGTTACAATAGGTCTTGCTGTTGGATTCGATTGTGTAAAACCTCAGCCCTGCTGTACACACCAAGCCTTGCAGGTGTTGATGATGGGCAGTGTGCCCGTGGTTTTGTCATCGCCATTGGATCGTCTCTATGAACAGTTGCTCGGGTCCAGCTTGCTTCCTTCCCGGCTTCGGGGGACAAGTCGTTCACTTTCTCAAGTTTTCAAGAGCCGGTCATGATGGTTTGATGTGACTCTAGGAAGGTGGAGTCAAGGACACGGTATCCGACTTTGCTGCGAAGTTTGTTTAGAACTGGTGACAACATCAACCCATCCTTCTGGACGTCAAAGGAAGATTCGAAAGTTAGCGGTCAGATATGTATGCTATATCAATGTATATTACAATATTACATATCATAAAATATCATACATTTATTTTGCCGTCTAAAGATATTCAGATAGAAATGGTTGCGGTCCCCTAGAATTCCCCAGTCTCCCTAGACTCCCTAGACTGGCTCAGGTTTCCAGTGATCATTCTGCAGAATTGGCAGGAGGCGCAGCCCAACGCCACCTGGCATTGGCGTCGGCAGATCCTGCGGCGCTGGGGAAGGGAACCGGTTTCAGAAGAGCTTCTTGGTGTGGAATATGATGTTTTCGACAAAACATGTTGCAAACTAAACCAACTACAAATTTGTTACAGTTTGTTACAATGAGAGAAGGCTTCTGATGTTATGTCATGTTATGTCATTTTTGAAGAAAGGAGGGAGAGGCAAAGCAGATGGATGATGGATCATGTTCGATTTGATAGCAACACCAATTCCTGAAGAGATTCCTGAAGAGTCTTTGGATATAATCAAATTCAGTTTGGGATCTTAATGAGTGACTTCAAAGCGGGTCGACAAGCTTTGCCCATTTGCCCAGGGTGCGACTTCGATTGACCACCGAATTCTGGGCAAAGCTGATTCGTCAGAAGCACCTCGAAGAGCTGACACGGTGAGATCTCAAGACACAGCGGGTACATCAGCGACATCTTCGTCCGAGTGCTTATCCAGGTGATTCAGGATGATTCAGGTGCGACTTGTGGCATTTGCAGTGTACACTATACATGTGTACTTGTCCGTTTCCACTGCAATTGGCCATGTCATTTCATGGTACATGGGGTGCACAATGTGCATGTTTCAAATATACTCACAGTTTCCATTTGGGTGCTGATGAACCTCGCTAGAGGGAGTTGTTCCTACTCGCCCTGAAGTCGACTCTATCTTCGACCTGGCACCTAGCACTGCGTAGCACCGTTGCTTGGTCAAAGTCTTGAACATCGAGCTGATGCTGAAGATGCAGATGCTATCAGATGCTATCAGATGCTATCAGATGCTATCCGATGCTAATGTGACGGACCGTGAGACCGGGTCAGACCACAGGTTGGAGTTCCGAGAATTTCAAAATGTCGTCTGACCCGGTCTCACGGTCTCAAGGTCTCACGGTCCGTCTCCAAGGGATTTTGGCGAATTTGGTGCCGAAGCTTGCTCTGGAGCTGTGCGGGCAGAAAGAGGCCCGGAGGGTACAATGCGTCATGCAGCAGCACGCTGCTTTCTGGCAAAAAAGATAGCCCGAAAACGTGGAAGTTAGGCAGCTGATACTCACATAATCTCACATATCTCACATGCATTGATCACTTTAGTGGTGCCATCCCTGCCAAGCCTTTCCTATCTTTCCTCCATAAGATTTTGGAAAGGAAAGATGGAAAGGCACGAAAAATCTCCGCGCTTTGTGGCTCAAAGCTTCGGCGACATGGTGCAGTCACCACGGGAGTCAGCATGGCTTCCTGATGTGGAGGTCTTCTCCCAAAGTGCGAAGGCATGGCTTCCAGGGCGGGTCTCTCTGCTGGCTGCTCCTGGGAAGATCACCGTGTGCTATTCCCTCGAGGCGCTTTGCGCGAAACATATGAAGCATTGCTCAAAGTTTTGTAAAGCCACAAGCCTACTACAAGCTGCAACATGTCAGATGCGATTCAATTCACCCTTAAACTGGGCTTTCAGAGATTGGTCCCAGAAAAAATTTGGTAGTACAGTACAGCGTTTCCTTGAGTTCATGACCCGTTCAGACACCGCCAGGGCAAGAAGTGTCGCAAGCATCTCAGCCCGTTTACACAGATGATCCGAGTGGAGGACAGGATCGAGGAATCTGAGGAAGAGGCAGATCCAGATCTGTCCTTTCACCAGGCTCGCTCGTTGTCGCTAGTTTCTTGACTATACAAGACTTTTCGATCGAAACACATTGGGATGATGTGTTTATAGGCTGAATCCGTGGCTGAATCCCTGAATGGCGTCAGGTGTTTCGCTTTTTCTTGGGCGACCTCGCAGAGACTCCACAGTACTCCTTGCAGCGGACCTTGGAGAAAGCTGCGCAGATGGAACGACAGCAGAAGCACCAAGCAACTCGCCTCACAACTAGCCTAACTAGCTCCCTCCATCTCCCTCCGGCTTTGGGTTGAATGGGACTTCTCTGGCATTACAGTCAAAGGTTGTGTGAAGTTGTTCATGTATTTCTATGCCAATATCATCCAACCAAAATTTACAACATGTAGTAGGTGGTGGTTAAATTCTTTGTCCTTGCTCTTGGTTCTGAAAGCTTAAGGGTAAGGAAGTTGGAGTGTTTAGATGCCCACCACTTGTAGCCAATTCTATAGACTTGTGATCAATCAAAGTTCTTGTGAACGCGCACACACACACAGACACACAGACACAAATACACATCGCACATCAAGCATCAAGTGTGCTGGGTATCAGCATGTTGGTTTCCAAGCAGGTCTTGATCCGTTCCAAATCCTTCGTTATAAAGGCCTCCTTTGCAATTTCTGCCTGCATGCCAGGCTGATTCCATTGGCCGTTCTTTCCCCATCGTGGCAAACATCTTTCACATTTCCCGAGGATTCCCCTTTGCATTCTATTTCACAGGTTGGGATGCTGACGAAGTGTTGGCCCTGAGAGCCCTCTCATCAGTTGGAGGTTTCCTTTTCGTTTGTTTTGTCAAAAAATCGTCACGCTCAACTTGTCATGACTCAGGCACGCAGTATTCATCCTGCGTCTGCAACAAGAGCACGGGAGATTGCCGTGGAGGCGAGAGAGAACTATCACCATTACGGCGTGCTCTTTCTCGACGAGGTTGGTGCCAGTCATCTTGTTTCATCCAGTTTCATCGTCTTTGCTGACATGTTTCAACACCCAAAGCCAAGTGACCCAGTGACGTGAGCTGACGTGAGTGGTAGAGCCTGGTAGAGACTGTTGATATCACGGAAGGAGAACCCAGAGTTCAACGAAAAGCTCCAGCGTCGTGGCATCGTTCGACTGGCTTCGCTTCCTGCAAAGCTCATTGATGGAAGGCCACGAGCACGTGATCTGAGCTGAAATCGATATCATCTTTGGAATCCTACAGTCAGGAGTCAAGCGGAGCATTGGCGAATGGTTCAAGAATTGTTTGACTGTCAAATAAAATTGTGAGACTTCTCGTCCATCCAAGTGGACTCAGGTGACGTTTTCCAAGGAGCAGAGGCCCACAATTGTGGCTTCATGGCTGCATTGGCTGCGATTGCAGACCATGAAGATGGCTATTTGGTCCGCCACTTGCTCCAGCAGAACGAACACGAACACAACGACGATTTGTAGCTCGGCAGATGTTGAGTCCGAAAAAAAAGAAAAGATCAACTTTTCTCACGGAATTTGGCCTATGCCCAGTATGTCTGGTGACACACACACACACATATATATAATACGATTATATATTATATAGTTATCATTATTGTCATCATTATCATTATTATTATTTATTATTAGTACTATATATAATATATTAGATAATATATATTATATATTATAGATTCTATATTATATATTCTATATTATATATTACATCTTATATAAAATATTCAATATATATATAAATATATATGTATATCATAGATAGATAGATGGATGGATGGATGGATGGATGGATAGATAGATAGTTAGGTAGGTAGATAGATAGATTGACCGATCGATAGATAGATAGATAGATAGATAGGTAGGTAGGTAGGTAGATAGATAGATATATCGAATAGATTGATCGATCGATAGATCGATAGGATAGATCGATAGATCGATCGATCAGCTAGATAGATAGGTAGGTAAATAGATGGATGGATAGACAGATAGATCGATAGATCGGTAGATCGATAGATTGACAGATCGGAAAGATCGGAAAGATCGGAAAGAAAGAAAGAAAGAAATAAAGAAAGAAAGAAAGAAAGAAAGATAGACATGTAAATGCACACCACCACAAAACACCATGTATGATAGCATTACCATGTAGCGTCGCTGCTCAGTGAAAAGAGAGCTTAGCTGGCTTAGCTGCCGCTTACCGGTTTTAGCTTTAGGCTTATCAGTCCTTTTGGGTTTATAGGCATTGCCCCTGCTGAAGCCTGAAAATACAGGTTATCAGCCGTAGTCTCTAAAGCTATGGAGAGATCCCTCGGTGATGGATCTGGTGGTTCTGGTACTGGCAGTGCGTTGGTCCCTGCAACTGGTTCGGTAATCCCCACAGGTGGTGCTCCAGCGGCGAATCCGGCTGGAACAAACCCCACACCTATGACTGTAGATGATGGTTTTTTTTTACGAACCAGTTCAGGCGTACTTTCAGTGTGTGCAGGACAATTTCACTTACATCAGTGAGGTAAACATCGACCTGTTTAGACAGGAAGCGGAACAGAGGATGTCAGGATTATGAAACCCGTAGTCTGAACGTTGAGTAAATGTGTTTCAATGAAATTGCTCAACAACGCGCAGAAGCTGACACCCGACATGAGCAGATGGCATCAGAACTAACTGGATTCATGATGTCTCGCAGCCGCACAGTAGCTGAACAGGAAAATTTGAACTTGAGGAAGGAGCTCAGTGAAGCAAACGCCAAACTGAACTGCAAATGCCGTAGCGCTGGAAGCAGAGCAAAGGGCGAACCAAAAGGTTTCCCATGTAACTAGCCAATAAGAAAGCAGGTACTCTGAACTCAAGACAAACCTGGAATGCAAGAAAATCGTAGATGAAACAGTCGACTATGCAAGGCAACGAATGGAGGAATTCAAGAAGGAGGAGCATCAAGGGTTTCCAAGTTTTGTCATGTATAGTACAAGATTTGGGAAACGCAGCAATCAAGAAGTGAGAAGTGAGGCTGCTGTATGCATTGAGGAAGCCACCCCAATTCCAAACCAGAAAAGAATCTATTTGCTGGTACTCTACACCATCAGCATGCAAAAAGAGTGGTATGGTGAGAGACTTGTCCTGCACCTTTCCTTTGGCAACCCCAGTCCTTTTGTCAAGGCATATGGGGTGAGCCATGAACCTGTCATCGCTCACATACTCTACACCTCTCCGAAAACTGTCTAAGTCTTCCACACCAAAGATTTTGTCAAACTGGTCTGGATAGTGGTTGAAAATGTTTGAAAACAGCAGGTGAGGGAGCATGACGCCAGCCATGTCCAAACAAGGCTTGGAAGTTTTAGGGCCTTGGCATTCTGTTTCCACAGATATTCCTTTGCTGATCCGGCAATCTTTGAGGAATTGTGCACAAATATCTCTATGCACATTTCCTCCCTGGGCCCCAAACGGCCCTGTGGCTGCTATTCTGTGAAGGTCTTGGCCTTGAGCACCATCTAAAATGGCTTTGTGTGCCACTTCCTGCACTAGCTTGGCACTCAGCTGAGCAGTGATCAAGGAGATGAGAGAGGAATGCAACAAGCAAGAAGAGCAAGCTGCAGAACACAATTTTCAATTCCAGGAACGGGTAGATGAACTTGTAGAAAAGTTGAACAAGCAAAACGCCCCTACGCTTAGGATCGAGGAACTTGATCAAGGTGCAGGTGACATCCTAATCGAAGTGTTTGCAACGCCCAAAGGTCCTGCGAGCGCGGAGGCTGGGGCAACGCCCATGCCAAACACAGCAAAGAGTAATCTAGCTGCGGATGCAAGGGGGAAGTTGCACAGTTTGTTCACTACTGCTACCCCAGCAGGATCAACCGCTCCCCCACAACTTCCACCATTGCTAGTGCAGAGACAACCACACGAAAACGTGAATCAAGAACCTAGTGTGCGAAGCCCGGTGATTGCAGCTAGCGAACCCGACAAACTCAAGACTGCAGATGTAGGTGCTGGTCTTTCTGGACAACAGCTTTTGGATCTCATCAGTAGGCTAACATCAAAAGATTTAGACGGTGAGAAGCTCCGAACAAAAGAGGCAGAGACCATCAAGCTGAATGACATGCCTGCCCCTGAGGCCTATCTCCATTGCCGCAATCACGTCAGGGATGAGGTGAAGTCGTGTTCGGACAAACCTGATGAGGCTTGGATTTGGCTCAATGAAGTCTTGGACAACAAGACCCCTCGGGAGAAGTTGGAAGAGAAGCTGCAAGATCCGGGTAAATTCATCACTCTTGAGACAAAGTTGTCGGCAGCGTTAACTCGCTCAGCCAAGGTGATCTAGCAACCAAAGTTCACAATTTCAAAGATGAAAAGTCAAGGAGCGGAATCCAAGTCAGAGGTAGGAGAGTCCTTTTGATGTTTGAAGACTACTTCAGGACGTCTGAGGAAGCTGGCAGTCTCTACTTGCGCCATGCATCACTCAAAGGTATGCTTGTATTGCAAAGGGTAAAGGGTTGCCAAAGGCTACAAAGGCCATGAAATTTTCAATGTCACAGGGCTGTTGTGTTCTCATCAAAAGTGGAATACATCAAGATCCCCGCAACTGGTGAACAGCATCGAATGTATGACAACAACTATCCCATTGCGGAGTCAGTACCAAAGCCTGACAGGTTGGTTGCCCATCGTGCACAGGTCATTGCTTGCCAGCTGCAGGAAGTCATCAAGCTCTTCAACTGTGACCCGCAGCCCAAGTGCCGTTTCAGATGCAATAATGAGGAAGGTAGTACAACATGTAACCACTGCAGATCATTGATTGGTCACAAGAACAAGATTAGCAATATTCATTTGCCAACAGTTGCAGCACCAGCATCAAAAGATGGATGTGTTTGGTTGGTTGATACTGGTAGCGAACAGGATCTCATCAGCGAAAGCATGCTGAACACGGCAAAAGCCACAAATCGTCGTACCAGTGATGCTCCGATCAGTCTCACAACTGCAAATGGTTCCACACGAGCGGATGAGGTGGCCGACGTAAGGGTCGATGCCATGCACAAGCCATTCACTCCATACATCCTTGAAGAAACTCCGGCAGTGTTGTCAGTAGGAGTTCGGTGTATGGAGCAGGGATATAGCTTTGTGTGGCCGGCAGACGGAAAGCCGTACTTCATCTGTCCAGATTTAGGAGTCATTGAGCTGAGTGTGGATGGCACAGTTCCTGTGATTGACTCGTCATGTAGAGCGCTCAGCAGCAAGCAGTTCAAAAAGGACTGCAGCTTGCTGAAGCTCTTTGCCATGGTTTCCGCCAAGGCAGCTGAGCCCGAGGAGGAGGGTGTTGATGAAGGAATCCTTCCTGATAGCGAGGCCGAGCACGTTCGTACTCGAAAGGCTGCAGACCTTGAAGCAGAAGCTTGTAGCGGTTCCCATCAGTTTTGATATCATTGTCGCTGACCACACTGTAGTCAAAGCTAATGTTGAGGAAGGCGCCAAAGGTGAAACGGTGGCATTGGTCATGAAGGACGGCCACACACAGTTTCGACATGTTTACCCAAGTCAAAGTAGCTGCTTTCAACCACTTTCTGTCGCACAAGGACGAGGTAGATGCAATGTACACTGACAACTCAAGAGAACTGATTTCGACAATTGGGGGGGAACTTGGAGTTATCGCCATCAAACATCAACTGAGTATGTAGACAGCCCGAAATCTTTTGTTGAGAGAGAGATCCGACACATGCTTGAGGGCACTCGGACAAACTTGGTCCAGTCGGGTCTTCCGTTGCAGTATTGGCCACTTGCAAGGCAACATTTTTCGATTGCAGTGAACGCCACTCCTCAGTTGAATGGTGATGATGCCGCATGGAAACTCAGGTTCGACGAGGATTTTCCGGGTCAGTTGATTCCATTTGGTACAAAAATACATAAAAATACTATTTTGGAACAATCCAAAGAGGGCTGACAATTCTTCCGGAAAGATGTCCCCTACTGCGAATGACGGTGTGTTTTTGGGATACCATATTCAACCTGGTTTTGCATGGAAAGGTGAGTCTCTTGTAGCCAAGCTTGAGGCATTGGACTACCATGTTGAAAATGGCAGCATCACCGTGCAGCGTGCACGACGAGTAGAGCTCATTGCAGGAGGATTCGCCTTCCCACCCCCTGCATTGAAAGAGGCAAAGAGCCCAAGCCAGATCGTCTTCAAGACAATGTTATTGCTGATCCACGTCCACTTCCATTTCAATCACCACTGCGAGCGGATGGACAAGCTGAACAGAGTGAAGAAGCAGTTGACAAATTAGCGGAGGCAGTACCTAACGTACTTGCCGAGGATGACAGACCAGCTGAAGAGAAAATCTTTCCTGAGATATCCTGAGATCACATATACTCCAACTTTAAAGTTCATTCCGGATGGCTACCGTGGGGGTGGCATTCGTCTTGTGAAGACATACCAAGGGCCAAAGTGCCCAGGTTCGATCCCATCAGATCTGTGGAGAATGAGGAAGCCGAGAAAATGGCAGGGGGTGGCAGTGCATCATCAAGCTCTGCCACAAAGGGTCCGAAGAAAAAGAAAAGTACCGCAGCAACTGCGAGGAAGCTTCGGGTAAACCCTAGCCCCTCAGGTGAGCCAGGAACTGCACAGTGTTGGGAAGTCATGGTACCAAAAAGTCATCCGGTACGGCCGCGCAGACTGGGAAGAGAGCTAGGCCAGCACGGTGCAGATGATTGTTTCTGTACAAAGCCACATTTGGTGTTTCCCCCAGTGTGCATTTGTGGTCGGCAAGGCAGGGTATAAAGCCCTCGCCATAGTAAATTGGCAGTCTTGCTGACCTGAGGGGGGTGTAAATGCACACCGCCACAAAGCACCATGTATGATAGCATTACCATGTAGCGTCGCGGCTCAGTGAAAAGAGAGCTTAGCTGCTGCTTAACGGTTTTAGCTTTAGGCTTAGCAGTCCATTTGGGTCTATAGGCATTACCCCTGCTGCAGCCTGAAAATACAAGATAGGTAGATAGATAGGTAGATAGACAGATAGAAAGATGGATAAATCGATAAATCGATAGATCGATAGATCTATAGATCGATCGATAGATGGATAGATAGATAGATGACAGATAGATAGATACATAGATAGATAGATCGATAGATAATTAGTAGATTACATAGATTAGATTAGATTAGATTAGATCGATAGATACATTGATTCTATAATGGTATTAGTCTGTTTTAGTCACTTGGGTATGCATTTGCTTTGTGAGTGTTGCCTCAGTCTTCTCACAATCGGAAAATGGCTGCTGTGTCTTGACATTTCTAGAATTCTGTGCTGTGTCAGGAATGCTGAAGGTTGCTATCGAGTGTCTCTGTTTCTCAACACCAGTAGCAGAAACCTGGAGAAATATCGGCAAGTTCATCCCAGCTTGATTGCGTCAGAGCAGGAGGTCTTCTTTTCAAATACGAGGCCTCTACCCCTCTGTCAAAGGTGTTTTTTTTGGTGCTTGGCCTCTATGGTCGCAGTATGTGATGCAGTGGGAAATCCCTGATCCCAGATGGTCTTTCCGAGTTTTGATTTCATTTTTCAACTTCTCAGCACTTTCAACACTTTCAACATGTCAACACATTTTTCAGGTAGAATTCTTTTGCAATTTTCACCGAGCTTCAGGCTTTTCATCACTTTCACATACTTTCACATATTTTCACATATTTTCAATCTTTCACGACAGGAACTCCATCAAGGCCGCGACTCGCGGCTCCTGGCGGACCGTGGTCGTTGATGATGTCGTGCCGGCCGACTGTAACCGTCCGGGATGGCCGCGAGCGTGTCGACCGAATGGACCTCTGTGGCCCAGCGTGATCGAAAAGGCCTTCGCCAAGGCATGTGGTGGCTATGAGAAGATGGATTTTGTGCCTCGTAAAAAAAAATCGAATCCTGGTGATATTTTTTTGCATCGCAACATCGGAGTGGTGGATTCTTTAGATGATCTATTCACAACCAAACATTTTGGGGTGAAGACTGCCAAATTGAACCCATCAGCGTGGATTTGTGATGAGTTTGATTTCTGGATCCGTAGCAAGGGTTCCCGTTTATTTTGGGGGTCTGGGGGTTGAGGGTGTGTTCGCTCGACGTTGCGTTTATGTTCGCAACCGTTCGCAACCGTCCGCGTGAGGGCCGTATGGCCGTGCCTATGGGAAGTTCTGCAAAAGGGGTCATTTTTGGAGGTTTCAAACGCCGCGTTGCTTCGTTTCGCGTGGCAGGCGTGGCACTTCGCGACATTCAGACGTGTTTTGTAACGTGTCGAAAGTCGTTTTGTGTGGCAGGGGCAATACTTTTGCGACGTTTTTAGAAGATGTGTTGCAGTTTTCTTGGCAGGCGCAGCACTTTGGACGTGCCCATCGTCATTTTGCGTGGCAGGTGCAGCAGTTTAGGCGTGTCGTGTTGCGTGTTTTTGCGAATCGCATTGTCAGGGCTGCATCAAGTGGCGACAAGGTGCAAATTCCGTGGCAGGCGTGGCATTTTGTGAGCAGCTGTGATGAAAATTGACGGAAGCCTCGCACGAGACATCGATTTTGAGGTTGCAAATTTTGACGTTCTAAGTAAAACTCGTCGGAAAACATCGATTTTGAAGCTACAAAGTGTGAAAATTGGAGGAACTCTCGCGCGAAATGCTCGTTTTTATGCTCCCACCTGTCTCGTCTCGAGTCTCTGGTTTTCCTGTGGCCTCGCCGTGTGTATGGGGGAAGCTGCAAAACCTCTCCTTTTCGAAGGTTTCCAAGCAGGTTGCCATGTCGTTTTGCGTGGCAGACGCAGCGCTTTGTGGCATTCCAACCTGTTTGATAACGTGTCGACAGTCGTTTTTGTGTGGCAAGCGCAATACTTTTGCGTCGTTTTCACAAGATGAGTTGCAGTTTTCGTCGCAGGCGCAACATATTGGAGATCTCTAACGTCATTTTGCGTGGCAGGGGCAGCACTCCACACTCCACACTCTACACTCCACACTCCACCCTTTACACTTCACACTCCGCACTTTACATTCCACACCTTACACTCTACACTCCACACTCTACACTGTACACTCCACACTTTACACTCCACACTTTACACTCTACCTACACTTTACACTCCACACTCCACACTTTACACTCTACACTCTACACTTTACACTCTACGCTTTACACTACACTTTACACTCTACCCTTTGCAGTCCGCACTTTGCACTCCACACTGTGCACTCCACACTTTACAGTCCACACTGTGCACTCCACACTCCCCACTTTACACTCCACACTCTACACTTTACACTCTACGCTTTACACTCCGCACTCCACACTCTACCCTTTGCACTCCGCACTTTACACTCCACACTGTACACTCCACACTTTACAGTCCACACTGTACACTGTACACTCCACACTCCCCACTTTATACTTTACACTCCACACCCCACACTTTTCACTCCACACTTTCCGCTCCACACTCCACATCCGCACTTTACACTTTAGACTCCACACTTTACACTCCACACTCCACGCTATACACTCCACACCCTACACTGCACACTCTACACGCGACACTCCCCACTTTACATACACTCCACACTTTACATTCCACACTCTACACTTTACACTCCACACTCTACACTTTACACTCCGCACTTTACACTCCACACTTTCCACTCTACACTTTGCACTCCACACTCCACACTCTACACTCCACACTCTACACTCCACACTCCACACTCCTTACTTTACACCCCGCACTCCACACTCCACGCACTACATTCTACACTCCACACTCCAGCACGCACTGCACTTTACGCACTCCACACTCCACACTCCTCACTCCACACTCTACACTTTACACGCCACACTTTACACTCGACACTTTACATTCTACACTTTGCACTCCACACCCCACACTCTACACTCCACACTTCACACTTTACACTCCACACTCTACACTTTACTTTACACTTGACACTGTTTCACTCCTCACTTTACACTCTTCACTCCACACTCTACACTCCACACTCCACACTCTACACTCCACACTCTACACTTTACACACTCTGCACTCCAAACTCCACCCTTTACACTCCACACTCCTTACTTTACACTCCACACTCCACACTCTACACTTCCCACTCCACACTCCAGACCCCACACTTTACACTCCACACTCTGCACTTTACACTCCGCACTCTACACTTTACACTCTACGCTCCACACTCCACACTTTACACTTTACACTTGACACTCCACACTGTACACTCCATAGTTTACACTCCAGACTCTACACTCCACACTGCACACTTTGCACGCCACCTTCTTCTATATTCCAGAGCCTACGGTGCATTGGCATGGTAACAGGGGAAACATGTACAAGACTGTTCAAATAAACTCTTTGAGAAAAGTGTGCTGCGTGACTGCATTTCCATGTGTTTCGACATCTGTGCCATTAACATACGTGTGAGCATTCGGGTTCGTGAACTGCATCGATTTTTTTCGAAAAAATATCTTCATTTTCTCTTTCTTTCACCAATATTTTTGCTTTGATTTGACATTTACCTTATTGAGCTCCAACATTCGCTCCATTCCGGATTCACTCACGGATTCATGCAGATTCATGAAAAAAACAGATTCATTCATGCGTTTCACATTCATTCGGTTTCATTCGTATGAAATCGCGTTGATTCGGCATTTGTGCCTTCCTGTCGATTTGATGCGAATGCTCCATTCAGGTTCTTTTGTGTGATTCTCATGCATCCATGTTTGAATGCATTCAACTAGGATCCTTCAAGTGCTTTTCATGTCTTTCATTTGGTCATTTATGGAGTTGTTTTTGCATGTAATCTCGTCTATTGACTGCGACCAACCATTCTCTTAATAGTTACACTTTTTCACTGTAGGGTCTGTAAACGTTCAGTCATGTCTTGCATCTTGAGCATTGTGTTCATTCCATTTACATCCATTTACTGTTCAGTCAAATCGGTAACTTTTTCATAGGTTTAATGACTGGACCGATTGCCTTGCTGATTGACATGTTACTTTTGACTTTTGGTCATGCGCTGACCTGTCTCCATCAGCTCTGACGAGGTGGATCTCACAGATGCTCTGGTAATTTTGACGGGGCAGAGCACCTTTCGCATCGAATTGGCACGACTGGAAAACTCTGCACACAAGAAGCTTCTTGTCATTTTTGGAATCACCGCTAGAAAAAATTGGAAAACACATCACTGCCATGACACAAAAAATTGAAGCATTGAACACTTTCCAGAGATGTCTACAGCACAATGTGTCTACCCTGTTCCAGGCTATTCAGGGACCTTTGCGAGTACAAAAGACGAGGGATTTTGGTCACTGCTGGCATCTTGCAGCCTGAGGCAAGTTATCTTGTCAGCATTGCAGGTTTTTTCTTATATTTTTAGCAATGTTGGGATGCTGTTTCTTGATTTACGAAATGAATTTGGTGTTCAGAGTTGTCGAAGTCTTTGAACATTTGCTTGATATATTGCTAGAATTTGCTAGATGTCTTCGTATGAATTCGGATTCGGCGTGGGACGGCAGAGGCTCGGGTGTTGCCAAATGGCTTGGTGACCAAGCACGCTTACACTCTGCTGGACTTAGTACCTGTCTTGGACCACACCAGGAGGTGGGATTTGCTCTCGGGAAAGGGACATGGTGGGACTTGACCAGAGCGGACAGGAGCACACTCAGATGTTAGGGCTGTTAGGGTAGCCGCTGCCAAGTAGCATCAAGTAGCGCCAAACATGAATTGCTAAGATCCATCTGTGCACCATCTCTTCCCGGCCAGCCTTCAGCCACTGAAACACGAATACAGTATACGATGTATACGATGTATACGATGTATACGATGTATACGATGTATACGAATACCACCAACATTTGCCAACTTCACCCTCTCACAGATTGCTGACGCTGGTGAAATTGCGGAACCCTTGGGGCCAAAATGCCTGGTGTGGTGACTTTGGACCAAAGGCAGATTGGGGGCATGGGGTTGTTGAAATCCAGAACAACCTTGACAACCTTTACGACCCTGAAAGGAATTGGCAAATGAGTTGGCAAAAATGAAACAAAGAACGCAAATGAACCTGGTGAATGTGTGGTCACAATGTTGTCATATCTTGTCATATCTTGTAATGTTTGTGACTGGAAGGATATGCGGTGGGATCCTGAACTGCACTGGAGAATCCATGGCGATGATCCTGGCGTCTTCTGCATGTGTTGGGAGGACTTTTTGCAGAACTTTACCAAGTTGCTCTGTGCGAATTCAAGTGAAGATTTTTCATTTGTTCGTATCTGCCCCTTTGCCAAATTTTGTCCCTTTAAAGGTTGTCTGAATCTTACTATAAACCATTATAAACCTTCCTTTTTCTTTCTCAAGGAATGGCCAGGAGCAGAGTCTATTTGGATCTCTTTGGCTCCCACTGAGGATTCATGTTTGCCAAGTTGGAGATAGTGCCAGTGCATGGCCATGAGCGCTGAACGTTGACATCCTCAGAGAAACCTGAGGTATATAATCGATTGTAGAAATTGTAGACTGCAGATGTGAAATTCATATGCAGCAAGAGGGTGGATTGGCTTTGATGCACATGCACAGACTTTGCAAAGAACTTAAAGACTGGGCCAGCACTGGCCAGCTTCACCTTCGCTGAATTCATAGGCCACGAGAAGAGGGTCGTTTTCGGTGAAAGGGCACCGACCTTCCTAGCTCAGTTTCAAAATTTGTCACTGCCATCATGACTGCCATCAATAAATGATAATAAATGTATACAATGAGATACAATGAGCCTGGGAAGACAAGCTACCAAATTGGCACAACTTGCCGCGCCAGTAGTCTTTCAGTCTTTCTATCTCTTTTCCACAATTTTGTGTCTTCGAATTTCCTGTCAGCGCTTCGCAGAAGCGAGCTCGCTGTCGAATGAGCCATGCATGAGACTAGTGAACAAGGGCTTTGCACTGAATTTCGCTGACTAATTTTCTTGACATCCTGTTTGAGAGAAGGACAACTATGTATAAGTCGTATAAGTGTGAAATTCCTGTCATCCTGAGCTTTACGGAGATCTCTTGCATCGCAGCCTGACCTCCCATTCCAATCATTGATCCGGTTCGATCGGCGAGTTCGCCATGCCGAAATCTGAAGGATCAGTGCAAGGCGGACACCGGGACAGCTTGCGCTTGTGACTCACTGTGCTTGCGCTGCACTTGTGCTGTAGGCCCCCATTGCGTGGTCTTGGATGTCCGTGTGGAAGGTCAGATCGTTTGAGCAGTTGCAGTGAGCAGCATTCACAGCAATGGCAGCTGGCAACCCCCAAGTAGCAGCCAGGTGCGCAAAAGCTCGTGGGCTGCTGGTTGCGTGCTTTGCGGCAGGCTTGTTCAATGTCATTTTATGATTACTTTCAGTTTCAGAAACGACTCGCATGGGGTCAGAAGGCATTGGTGTACGAGCAGATGAACATGCCGCCCAGAATGCACTATTTTTCGTGTTGAGTAGCTTTGGCAACTTTGAATCTTGAGATACCTAGGTCCATCATTTCTGTCCATGATGACTACTATGTGTCTTGGCAATTCTGGGATATCTTGGCATCGTTGCATCGGGGGTACTGTGCAGCTTAGTGCTTCATGTGCCTAGGTGTCTCGCTTGCCTTTGGCATACAGCAGCGAGACACAGGTTGCCAAAGCATTGGAGAATCTGGAGCAGGACCAGCTGGGCCAGCTCGACCAACATAAAAATGTCTGCTCAAATTTAGATGTCAGATTGATATAGATTGATATAGATTGATCAGATCCATCAGATCGATTGCGCATTCTCAGACCGCAAATGACCTTGAAGGACTGTGTTCTGCAACCCATGGGCTTGGCAAGCTGGCCAGGCTTGATTTCTGGAGTTGAATCCATATTGTCAATAGAGTCAATACGTTCTCATTTTGCTGCTTTTTCCTCCTTCATCTTCGGTCCGAATTTTTGAGTCTGATTTCTCCTCCTATCTTGCTGCCTGCTCTAGCACGGTGTTTCATGGAAACAAATTGAGTTCAGGGAGAACGTCAAGAGAATGTCAAGAGAATGTCGAGAGAATGTTGAGAGACGGTGAAGGTTAAGCCTCATTGCTGATCCAACTCTTAGTGTGCAGGTTTGGTGCCAGAACACCTTGCTGGATTGACGCAAGGACTACCTGTGGGGTGGGGATGCTCATGTGGCAAAGCCAAGCAGGAGGAATGGTTTGGAATAAATTTGGAGCCTAACTTTTCCGACAGATGGCATAGATTGGCATAGTGTGACACCCTCACTCGTAACTTGCTGAGGTCTCACGGTACCAAGAAGCGAAAGGCACATGTCTCGCAACATGCTTCACTTGGGATTCACAGCATGCACCATCCATGACCATCTGTGCCCCATATTCAATGCATTCAATGTATTCACTGTTCTGACTGTATTCACTGTTTTGACTGTTCTGACTGTTCCCATTCACCCTTGAAATTTCGAGTGTTTGATGTTGCAGCTTGTTGCAGCTTGTTGCAAGGCTGATGGTCGACTCTTTGCCATCGGTGAGGATGCCGGGCTGGCTGCTTTACGGTCTGCAGGGCAGGCTCTGGCTGCAGAGGCTGAGAGCCAAAGGGGTCGTTGGAACATGTTGGAACATGTTGGAACAGAGGATGGGGGAGCCAGGGAGCAGAGTTGCGGATGTTTCAGGCTTCCGAGCTGTCCAAGCTTCATTTGAGCATCTAAGCATGTTCTGGCAGGTTGGGGATGGGCTGCTTCAATATTGGACAGTAGATGCCACAAGGCACGGTTTTCGGGACAAGGTGCTCGTTCACATTGGGATTTGGATGCACGTCATATATGACAGATTCAGAGCAAAAGCTTGGTACACAAGAAAGAGACTGCAGTTGAAGGTTTCTAAACAAAATAAAAAATAACTTTAGCTCTTTGGCTCATCTTTTCGGCGTTAATCAACCCCGTTTTCAGCTCAGGTTGTTTCCCGTCGCCGCAGACGTTGTCAAGTCTTTGCCCTCCAACATCGCGCTTGAGGCCAGTTTTACTCTTCCTTGGCTTTCAAATTCAGGTTGAGAGAGGGGCCATAGTTGAATGGAAGCATGATTTCTGATATCTGCACCATCCAAAATGGATGAAAACAGCAAAAAAGAGAGTCCAGAGTCCAGTGCTCTAAAGGAGACAAAACATGACAAAACAACAAGAAGAAAGACAGGAAAGACAAGAAAGACATATGAAAGACATCACAAAAAGGACTAGCGAGCTCAAGCTTCGAAAGCGAGAGGTCGTCCTGGCAGTCTCTGAGTCCGATCAGCAAGAAGTGAAGGCATTGGACCATTGGATAGTTTTTGAAAAAGTGTTGTCGAGTCGGGATGTGGCGCTGGCAACAAATTCCTTGCCAGATCAAGCTTTTGCAGCAGGAGCTGACTTCCAAGGCGTTTTCGAATATTTTTGATGTGGTGTCCAACGTTCAATTTCCGTTTGCTCAAGCGCGTTTGTTACACATTGTTCGATGGTCAGGTTCGATTGGAATCACTCTTGTTGGCCGATGCCACCGTGGCTCGGAAGGCTCTCGCAATGCAAAGCAAAGATGACTTCCTAAAGAAAGGAAAGAGTTTTAGAATTTATGCACTTGATATGGACTTGATTTATCTTGATTTCATGCGGGCTGGCAATGGCTGGCACCAGGCCTTTCGAGAAGCTTTAGAGACACAAGGGTATAGCCTTGGCATGTCACTGTACGCCCGCGTTGTGAGTAGCGCCATGTTGCTAAAGTCTAAAGAGGAACGTGACAACGTAGTGACCGCCCCCACATCATGAGAGGGTCGTCTGAAGTGAAGCCAAACCGTTTCTGAAGTCCATCCCACTGATGCCGTCTTGCACAATACAACCTGGTCACAATCGGTCACAACCCCTCCAACAGAAGTAGCCGAAAGTCTCTCTGAGCCAAGCTCAATGGAATGTTGCGTACAGGCAAAGTTGTTTGGCACTGTGTCGAAACAATCGAAATCACAGTCTGGGTAGTGCTAAAAACTCAATAGGACCAATTTTTCAGCATGTCTCTTTGCCATGAGCGACCCGCATCTTAGGGACGCGAGGGTTCGCCGATTAGTGAATTAAAACCTGATCCAAACTGATCCTGCCTTTTATTCCCAACAGCAGTGGCTGTTGGGTTTCAATCTCTGCCCAAAAACTGGAATGGAACCGCAATGCTGAAACCCTGGAACCTCGGAACCTGCTGTTGGGTTACAAAGCTAGGCAAATTTGATTTGACAATTTGAAAAAGCACAATGACTGATGTTTTTATGATGTTTTGAATTGGATCTTGATGTTAAAATATCTTTGTTCAAATTTTTTCTACATACCTTTATCAAGTTGCTCAAGTTGGGGCTCTTCAGTGTTGTGGTGAGGTCTTGGAACCCTTTCGCCGTAGTTGGCCTATGCAGCTTCGACTTCCTGATCGATGCCTCGCCCTGTGCTGTTCCCAGATTCTCAGAGAAATGGTAGGACAGGGATGGACAGGGGTACTTTTGCCGTATTTTGCCACCTTTTACCGGGTAATAACATGTAATAACCTCCGAGCCGAAACATCTGAAAAGTATTTGAACAGTGTCCTAAGGCGTGCGCGCTCTGCTGTGCTGCTGCCTAAGCAGTGGATGCCACAAGGTGGGGCCCCCGCAAACACATCATAACTGGGGCCCACAAATCCAAGGCACAGGCACAAGGCATCACAAGGCCGCAAGGCCCTCATGTTTTGGACCCCTGCATTTTGGCTCCAAACGTTAGGATCGCCACCCTGCATCGAGATAGTGTCAGAGGCGGGATTTCCAGTTGCGTTCGTGTTTTCTTTCCCTTCACATGCGCAACAAGAGATCAGTGATTCATAAAAGAGGTGCATTCATCAGCATTGCATCAGCAACTCCGTGTGAAGAAGTGTCAGGTACCTTTGGCTCGACTGAGTTGTGAGCTTCTATTTGGGGCACCGATCTTCTTGGAGGCAGAGTCTCAGGCCAGGCAGCATGGTGCAGCTTCCAAATAGATAATAATAGAGATATAGATCAACTTCTTCAACTTCTTCTGAGCCTCTGAATATCTAGGACACTGAGATGATGGAGGCAGGACATGGGAAAGGAATCCGCTGCGCCGTACAAATCCAACGCCAACATACAGTACATGGAAGAGTCTGAAAGCATATTGGAAGATGCAAACGCATCCATTTTGCCATGCTTTGCCCAATTTTTTTACAGCTCGTGAGACTGGACTTTAACTCAGTTTAACCGACTCTGACTCTTCCCGTCGCATTTTGCTCAAGACTCACCTGGCGACAGCCGCACCATACTTTGGCCGCCGCCGAGATGGGCACGTGTGATATTGCACTCGAAAGCTGCTCGGCTCTTTGCGGCTTACATTGCATCGCGTTGCATCACATTGCATTGCAACATCTACATCTGAAATCAAGTGAGATACAAATAAATAGAAAACATTAGCAGATGCTCTCCTTGCATATTCAATCATATTCATATTTTAGGAATTTTAGGTGTCATGACTGTCATGTCTCGTGCTGGTTTCAGTGCACTGAGGAGTCCATGCGCTCCTCAGGGTGGATGCTGGCAATGGCTCATTGTATAATCACATCGTCACTTAGCGCACGCCCGGTGCAATCAGTAACAAGAAATACACTGCTTCCGGGAAGCTGCTCCAGACACAGTGTGACTCCCTGTGACTTGCAAGGTGATTTTTCCATGTGTCCTGCGCAATGACTTTCTGTTTTGATCCTTTGGGTCGTGCATGTTACCATGGCAACACAATGGTCGTGGTCGTAGGTTCAGCTAGCTCGGACCCTGGCCGAAGAGAAGCCCAAAGATGCCTTGGAGCAAGTTGAGGCGCTCTCACGACGTTTGAAGGCCTGGAACTGGGCCCGAACTGCCCAAACTTCAAAAACGCAGACCGTTGAAGTGAGACATGTAGCGAGTCCATGCGAGTCATGCATTCAAATCTGCAAAGAAGGATTTGCCGTTCCGTATCTTTGTATTATGTGTATATAATATGTATATATACTTACTGTATATATTACATATAGACATATATACGTATTATGTATATTTTCATTTTTGATTTACATTTTTTTTTAAAACAACTGCTTGTTGTTTTGGTCTCAGGAGTCTGCCTTTCGTGGTCCTCCTTCTCCGGAGGCGTAGAGTGATGTCGAGTGGTCGGGTGGTCGAGTCGCTTTCGGAAAGCGACACTGTGAGGAGCCTGAGCTCAGCGTGGCAGCGAAGGCCGCAGAGGACGAGAGCAAAAGCTGCGCCCAGAGCTTCATGCTGCTTAGGCCGCAACCCAACCCGGACGACCATGACACGACCATGAAATGTATTGAAATGCAACACCATACATCATACAGAGAATAGATAATCCAACAGATGATACAAGATGAGTCCAGAATGCTCCAGAATTCCACCAGCCAATGTTTCATTCCAGTAGCATTGTAGATTGTGATCCATGATCTTACGAGCAGCAAAGAAGCAAAGCCCAAGTACAAGTCACGAGGAGAGGAAGAGCACAAAGATACAAAGCAGTTGCGAAACAGTACAACACAATGGTACGTCAGTAGGAATTAAAGCAAAAAACGTTACAGCATGTTACGACGTTATCGACGTTATCGACGTTGAAGTTCCTCTTTGCTAGGATCTTTGCCAGGTCACCCAGTGATCCCCTAGCAGCACCAAAAGTCCTGGGAGTGGTGCAGAACTATCTTGAGGACGGCAATGTTTTGAGTTCTGGCAAGTTACTTGGAATGTCAACAAAAAGAAGACGAAGACGAAAAAGACGGAAGGCAAAGACTGGAAGAGTAGCTGGATCGGGCAGGATGCAGCCATCCTGGAGTGGGCTGGTGTTGGCTTTGGCAAGCAAGAGCCTGCTGGCTCAGATGGTATGAGAAGTGGCTCAGGAAAGTTGGAGTGTTTGGCAGAGCTTGTTCAATTGCTCAGCAACTTTTTCTATTGATGTTTTTCTTTTACTACTTGTTATTTATTTTAGAAATATCTCAACTTGTTAGAGCTACACTGCATCTTTTGAGTCAAGAAATGACTGCTTTACAAATTCCTGAGGAGATAGCAGAAGTGTGTTGTTTTCAGCCGTGAAGCTTTCCGAGGTCGTACCATTTGGCCATGTCATTGCGGCAACTGGCCGCAGAATCTGGCTTGGAATCTTTGAGGTTGTGGGGAAAGGCGCGGGGGATTTCTGTGCCTTGCTGCGCTTTTGCCTTGCTGCGTCGATGTCTCGAGATGTCTCCGGATGTCTCAAGGTTCTTGGGACTGCCAGCGACTACTACGTGGCAGAGGGCACCCTGGGAGCTTCTGAACCGACGCCTGTGGCCCTGCCTGGAAGTCCTGATGATGATGTGGAGCCCAGAGGGCAAGGAGCCAATGTGAGAGGAAAATAAGCCACCAAAAATATCAAAAATGAAGATTTGTCAACTGGATGCATCAGTAGCAACATGACACCAAGAGTTGGTGCAAATGAAGTAATGGGCGTCAGATGTTACCCTACGCCCAGGAGCAAACCGTTGCATCTATTGGGTGACAAAAGGCGGCTTCGACCCATGGGTGAGGCTGCCACATGCGCGTGCTAGCCAGATCAGAGCTGTAGGGCGGCCCAGAAAACTCCGAAAACTTCGAGCAAGGCAATGAATCCAGTGGATAGAGCTTGATGCACTGCTTGAGCTAATCAGGGGGCTCAGAATCTGAGGCTCGAAGCATAAAGCACATGATGAGTGGCGACCTGTCTTCCGAAGTGATCTCTACCCCATGGTTCCCAGGCCCGTTCAGCAGTGATGGCGTAATTTACTCATAGACGTTGTTTTCAGATCTTTTTGACAGCCACTTCAGGAGGAGAGGAACAGCTGCTTCGTGCCCAAATCGCACGAATTACTTCAACCTGCATGCTAGCACCCAAAGGCTACTTCGAGGCGCAGATTTATGTACCATGTACAAGACTCAAGACAAGACATGCATACAACATCTCCATCTAAGGATCATATCCACATGTTGTTTTGCTGCATGCTAGAAATCCAACTGGGGTGTTTGGCATTTTAGTAATTTCAGTAATCATCAAGAATTTCAAGAATCATGTGATCATCCACCTGGCTCTTTCTGGTGGGAGCCGATTCTTGATGGCCTGTGATCCCCACCCCTATCGCTGTAATTCTCACTATCCGTGTGCTCATGTTTGCTCCTTTGAAGACAGGTAGATGAGGAAGCACCTGTCAAGAACACCATTCGAATGGTGGAGGGTGCGCTGGAAGCCTTCCCCTCTCCAGAGGAGTTTTGGTTGCTTCCAATCTGTCCAAAATGAAATAGAGTCAATAGAGACAAGGCAAACAAGTACAAACCGAATAATGTCGTATGATGTTAGGTGAACTTGAACATTTTGATTCGCAGCTCCCCTTCAGGAGCTAGCAACACAGGGTGGTTGGGTACATGCAGCACCTTTCCTTCTCTCCACAGGGATGCTCAGCTGCATGGCAATGCATGGATTTGAGAAAAAGATAAGATGATTTGAGCGCAGAGACAGGCTTCGATGAACCGTTCCTTTGATATGATCACCACAGTAGACCATTCGAAGGAATTCTTGTGAAATCGGAACAAGTTTCTACCTGATTTCTCTGTAGCCATAGCCATTTTTTTTGTGTTTTTGTTTGGCGTCGAAAATTGCAATCTTCGATGTACAGGCACAGGTGTCAGAAATTCAGCGTCACGCGCTGCACCAGGAAGAGCGGCTGGCCTGATCTGGAAGCGTTGGAAGGAAAGATCACTGAAGAGCAGGTAGAGAGAGCTGCAGACTACGGATGCAGACAGCAGACAGCTTTAGACAGCGGCATCGAGAGGTTTTGCACAGTTTTGTGGCATGCTTGTTTTTTTTAAGCACTTCCAGAAGAGTCTTTCCAGAGACTGAAAACCTCTCTATTATATACTTAGTGACTTCGTGATTTTCAGCAAAGAGGTTTACTGATGCAGGCAGAGGAGCTGAAAGCTCTTGCGGAAAATGAGCCAGAGAAGGCTATGCTGGAAGGTATCGAAACAGATCTTGAGGAGCCAATCCAATCACATCCACATTCTCCATCCACATTCTCCATCATTTAACCCCCCATATTTTGAGCGCTCTTGATTAACTTGATCTCTGCAAATTGTCTTGAACACAAGCAGATGCTGAATGACCTTGCGTAGTACACCTTTCCCACCCTGTGACCGATATTTGAGGAGCTGAAACCCGAAGAAGCAGAGAGCGGTCCTGCATGGAGCATTAAGAACTATGGGGATGAGGGTGTCACTCGGATGCAAAATAAGCGCATGAAAAGAAAACTCGTGCAATGGTCAAAACATGGCTTTCCCACATCCGTTCGCCCCTTCAAGTGGTGGCTTGTGCCATGTGCAGTTCAGTTGTCCAGGTCTACTCCTCTGGCGACGGCACCAAAACTCTCCGAGTAACAGCTATCCGATCCATGATTTGGCCAGGTTGGTCTCCTAGCTTCGAGTCGGCTAGTGACCTTTCTTCGGTTTTATCATTTTATCATAGTCATATATTATTTATTATATTTATTATATCTATTATATTTATTATAGTACACTTACTAATGTTTCTCTCAATGTCCGTTAGCTGGAATGCTGAAACCAGGTGCTGTCACTGTGGTGAAGGGTACGCGCTTTGCAAATCTGTATGCAACAGGGCTGCACTTGGGAACTTGCTCGAATAGACTCTTTAGATCTCTTTGGACCGTCACGAAGTCAAGGACTCCAGGACCGCCCACCAAGATGGACTGCCCCGCATGTGGCACGTTTCAGACTTTAATTTGAGACTTATGTATACTTATGTCAGACTTTTGAAAGGATCAGGACCAGAGGCAGAAGCTTTCTGCAAAAGCATCCGGCGCCGGCCAGCTTCCATGCGCCCAGGTCGGCTACGGCATGAAATGTGGAACGCTTGTGGGGCCGGAGAAGGCTGGCACCTCACCGGGAGCGGAACAAAACGGGTTGGACTCTGTTGGCGCCCAAAAAAGATCCAAAAAGTGCACGGCTCTCAACACCAAATCAATGTGTCCGACAAAATGGCAAAGTGGGTATAGTCTTGGGGATTGTCGGCCTTTATCGTTTGGCTGTTTGGCATCTGATTTTCGGGTCAACTGGTTAATCTTTGGTCGTCATTGTCACAGGAAAGTGGCCTGCCGCTGCGTGGCACCATGCCTTTGATGCCGCTTGCGCAGGGAGCCTGAGCCATGCAAAACACCTGGATCAAAACGGACATGGAATCAGCATGGAATCAGCATGGAATCAGCATGGAATCAGCATGGAATTAGATCAAATATGAATCATCCTGAATTTGAAGAGCATCAACACAGCATGGACACAGCCTGGAGCTGATTTTGAGCAAACATGAGCTGTGCTATGCTGAGGTTGCGTCGAACATGTGCTTTCGTTCATGTTGTGAAAAGAGATTCGGTTCTCAGTGCCACATTGCTAAGGCCCGAAGATATCATGGACGAACCAGGAGACTTGGAAGAGCACGAGGAGCCAAATCCTATTCAGGATGAGCAAGAGAGCGACAAGGCCGGGGCATGCAGGGCATGCAGGGCATGGCATGCACAGCACAGCACATTCTCAAACATTTGCAACATTTGCAATCACAAGATTTTGTGGTAGCTGCTGGTAGCTCCTTCAGCTCCATGGATGCCACTTCGATTGTTTTCATGTTATGGAAATTGTCAGCTGTTGAAGCATTTGTTTCTTCTACTCGAAATCAATCTTCTGATTAAGGGAAATCATGATGAAGCAAATGTGGCTTGAACAGTTTTTGCCGGGACTGAGCGGATAGTTTCCATGCTCGGAATCCTGCCAAGTTCAACTATATATCTTAACTTCGCCGACAGGAAGAGGTGGACGTTGATCCAGACCAATGAGCTTGAGGCCTGCGCAGTTCTGATCATCACGAAATCATCACGAACTCATCACCAAATCATTATGTCAATTATGTCTGGAAAAGATCCAAATCCAAGTGCTCTTTCAAACGGCTGTCATTTGAGACCTTTTGAGCTGTTCTGTGAGGCCACCCAGTTTCACCGCCAAGTGAGGGCCAAAAGGACCTGTCAAGCGACATTGAACATTGCTGAACATTACTGAACATGACTCAACCACTAGGGGCACTAAGTATCTATATCTGTTGCACCATCCTTTGCATCAATGGGTATGAAATAAGACCAGTATCCAGAAGTGCCAACGCAAGGCATGGCACGGCCTTTTGTGCCTTTTGCCGGGTCCTTCGCGTTGCCTAAGGCCACGTCCTTCATCTCCCTTGCATGAAGGATAGATATGTAAGTATTATATTTATATCCATATATTCAAATGGATGTCGTGACGATAGGATGTCGGGTTTTGAACAGACGCAAAGTCAAGTGGAACAGAGCTGGAACATGTGATCGAAATGCAAGGATTGAATTAGCACTTGTTCTTTCACCCAAGGATGAGACGGCGCGAATTTGCGCTAGACTGCTATCCCACCTTGGCGAAAAGAGTTTGCTGCTCCAGAGTTGCCTTTCAATTTCAAAACAACAATTCTGGAAAGACATTTTAAAGATCTTGTACGTACAAAAGTGTAGGTGTAATTACAACTCTTGCAACCTTCGGGACGCTTTGCGGCGCTTGTGCAAGGCTCTCATGGCCCAGCTACAAGATGTGGCCTTGCTTGCATGCTGTCAGCTTCAACCCGTCTGCCTCCAAGCGACGAGGCACCCAAAACTTCGTGCCGAAAACATCCAGTCATTTTCACGTCATTTCAGAGGTTTTGGTGGGTTTTAGTAGTTTTGTTCTGTGCAAGACAACGACTCTGACTTCTGTGCAGAGAAACAAAGATGAGTCAAGAATTTGTTGCATTTCGATTCCCCACAACTTGCAGGTGCCGACATTTCTATGCCATCATGCTGTGCAGAGGTTTGGCCGATATGTCAATTTGAAAGTCACAGCTAGCTGGAAGCAGTTCTACGGAGAGCTGCCCTGTGATTCAGTGCTTCCCAGGTCAGTTGCTGCTGCGTGGGCTTGCAGCTGATACATGGCAACCCTCTGCATCGCTTCGATGATTGAAACTTTGATATACATTGAAGTCTTCGATTGATATCCAATCTATTCCTGGACTTGGAGATGTACAGAGTGAAAAAGTCTGAGAAAAGTCTCCAAAGCCAAAAAACTGACTGAGAGTCTAATTCATCCAAGGTTCGGCTTTGCATGAAATGTTATGGCCCTATGATGAGGGGACATTCACATGGGCTCTGATATGTGGATTTGTGAAATTGGCCGGTAGTGCCATGTGACGTTTCTTGAACGAGAAAAGAGCTGAGCGTGGCAGTGCTGCATGGCATCCTGCAATTCTTATTTGAGCTTAAAAAGTTCACAAGTTGAGACTGGCCAGGCTTACTAAGACTATTCAGTGACTTTTCTTACTGCTCGAAGTCTTGTATTGAAGCTTTCTTTGCGCACAAGGTTGGCTCAAACGAGGCCCCGACCCGTAGACCACGTCCCTCTGAAGCTTGGTCCAAACCTCAGGGCAGCGTGTCAGTGAAGCCATTACCCGTTGCCCATGCGCCCGAGGAGCAAAATGGCGAGTCCTGTGCAGCACTAAGAAAGTCCCCTGCCACGCCAGGGCTCTGACAACATTCGTGAACGATGAGAAGCAAAGTAGTGAACAGTATTCCGAACAGAAAGCATTACTTAGTCTCTCTCTCTTGCTTCCATTCACCATTATAGTAGACTCTAGTCTGCCATTTGGGTAAATCGAGCATCCAGACAACTTGTGGAGACTTTCCTGAAATGACGATGCTGAGATGGACAGTGATGTGAGACAGAGAAGGAACATGAAGCATCAGTTGGACTCTCCGTTCTTGCAGTTGCCTGGCATTTTGCTACTTGCATGTCAGCAGCATGACATTGATAAATCTCTTGCTTGCCGCATGGTCCTAGTGTGTGTCTTATCCATCCCTGATGACACTCTGAATTTGCACGTCAGTCTGACAACTTGTGAAGACTTTCCTGAAATGACGAACGATGCTGAGATGGACAGTGATGTGAGACAGAGAAGGAACATGAAGCATCAGTTGGACTCTCCGTTCTTGCAGTTGCCTGGCATTTTGCTACTTGCATGTCAGCAGCATGACATTGATAAATCTCTTGCTTGCTGCATGGTCCTATTGTGTGTTTTATCCATCCCTGATGACACTCAGAATTTGCACGTCAGTCTGACAACTTGTGAAGACTTTCCTGAAATGACGAACGATGCTGAGATGGACAGTGATGTGAGACAGAGAAGGAACATGAAGCATCAGTTGGACTCTCCGTTCTTGCAGTTGCCTGGCATTTTGCTACTTGCATGTCAGCAGCATGACATTGATAAATCTCTTGCTTGCCGCATGGTCCTAGTGTGTGTCTTATCCATCCCTGATGACACTCAGAATTTGCACGTCAGTCTGACAACTTGTGAAGACTTTCCTGAAATGACGAACGATGCTGAGATGGACAGTGATGTGAGACAGAGAAGGAACATGAAGCATCAGTTGGACTCTCCGTTCTTGCAGTTGCCTGGCATTTTGCTACTTGCATGTCAGCAGCATGACATAGATAAATCTCTTGCTTGCTGCATGGTCCTATTGTGTGTCTTATCCATCCCTGATGACACTCAGAATTTGCACGTCAGTCTGACAACTTGTGAAGACTTTCCTGAAATGACGAACGATTGCTGAGATGGACAGTGATGTGAGACAGAGAAGGAACATGAAGCATCAGTTGGACTCTCCGTACATTGATAAATCTCTTGCTTGCTGCATGGTCCTATTGTGTGTCTTATCCATCCCTGATGACACTCTGAATTTGCACGTCAGTCTGACAACTTGTGAAGACTTTCCTGAAATGACGAACGATGCTGAGATGGACAGTGATGTGAGACAGAGAAGGAACATGAAGCATCAGTTGGACTCTCCGTTCTTGCAGTTGCCTGGCATTTTGCTACTTGCATGTCAGCAGCATGACATTGATAAATCTCTTGCTTGCTGCATGGTCCTATTGTGTGTTTTATCCATCCCTGATGACACTCAGAATTTGCACGTCAGTCTGACAACTTGTGAAGACTTTCCTGAAATGACGAACGATGCTGAGATGGACAGTGATGTGAGACAGAGAAGGAACATGAAGCATCAGTTGGACTCTCCGTTCTTGCAGTTGCCTGGCATTTTGCTACTTGCATGTCAGCAGCATGACATTGATAAATCTCTTGCTTGCCGCATGGTCCTAGTGTGTGTCTTATCCATCCCTGATGACACTCTGAATTTGCACGTCAGTCTGACAACTTGTGAAGACTTTCCTGAAATGACGAACGATGCTGAGATGGACAGTGATGTGAGACAGAGAAGGAACATGAAGCATCAGTTGGACTCTCCGTTCTTGCAGTTGCCTGGCATTTTGCTACTTGCATGTCAGCAGCATGACATAGATAAATCTCTTGCTTGCTGCATGGTCCTATTGTGTGTCTTATCCATCCCTGATGACACTCAGAATTTGCACGTCAGTCTGACAACTTGTGAAGACTTTCCTGAAATGACGAACGATGCTGAGATGGACAGTGATGTGAGACAGAGAAGGAACATGAAGCATCAGTTGGACTCTCCGTTCTTGCAGTTGCCTGGCATTTTGCTACTTGCATGTCAGCAGCATGACATTGATAAATCTCTTGCTTGCTGCATAGTCCTATTGTGTGTTTTATCCATCCCTGATGACACTCAGAATTTGCACGTCAGTCTGACAACTTGTGAAGACTTTCCTGAAATGACGAACGATGCTGAGATGGACAGTGATGTGGGACCCTGGGAGCACCACGGCGACTGTTCAGTGCGATTGCCCTGTATCATCCTGTATCATGCTGTGGAATGCCCTGTATCGGTTGACAGCAGTAGTCTTGAATTTTTCAGCGCCAAGGTAGTAGTCTTTGTGAGCGCAGAGGAATCCAGCCAGGACGGGGCAATGTAATGCTACAACCATGCGAATTGGGATTTGTTTTGCTGACGATCTTGGAAGATCTTGGAAGCTTTTGGACGCTTTTGGAAAATCTTAGAAAATCTTGGAAGATTTTCGGCTATATTTATAGTGAGATATATCGCTTATGATATCTTATAGCTATATTTTTAAGGATGTTGAACTAATATTGATGTTTGTTGAATCTGGTGCGAACCCCCGTCTGAGCAGGCCGCAAGTGCCGGCTTCATCCAGGTCAGGGCTGTGCTGCTGTGCTTCGCATCCACTGTTTCTGGCTTTATTGGGACAAGCATGGGCAAGCTGTACTTCTGATATTTTCTCATGTTTTCATTGGCTTTACCAAGGGATTAGAAGGGAATGAATGCAGCCTTGATCTCGTCTACATTGGTTGACATTGGTTTTCCTTCAGCATGGAATGGATGCATCGTAGATGGCATGGAAGACGGCATGTAGACCTCTGACCAGCACTTTGTGGCGCAGGAAATGCGACAGACCTTGCAGAAAGCCCAAGAAATCACCCAGGTCATTTCAGAGGCAACGAGGGGAACACCCCATTACCTATATGTAAGATAGCTTCTCAGATCAGTATGCAATAAGATGATGCAACACAAATATACACAAGTCATCGAAGGAAGTTTAGAAGTCAAACTTCCGACAACATGGACAGATGAAAAGCAGAGGTGGGAAGAGTCAGAGAAGAGAAGAGAAGAAAAAAGAAGATCAGAGAAGAGAAAGAGTCAGAAGAAAGAATATGCAGGTGCGCGAAAGGGTAGAAAAGTCGCTAATCACTGTGTTTTTTAAATGATTTGTGGCTCTGGAGGGTCGAAAAGTAGGCTCGCCAAAGCGGCGGGTTCGGAGCCATCTGTCCAGATGAGAGATGAAAAGTGCACGCCGTTGTGGCGCGAAGCACATTTCGAAGTCAAAAGCGTTAAAAACTGACGGGTTCGGAGCACTTTTGGAAGTTGAGATGTCGAAAAAGTGCACGCCGTTGTGGCGCGAAGCACAGGCCGCAAAGCAGCATGGGGAGGAAGATGAATTCCGCTACCCGCCATACACCTATGCGGAACAGTACATGCTGAAACAGGAAGCCAACGGAACGGGAGGTACTCATGCGATTTCCTCGAGGTTACACGGCGGCAATGTGCAGGAAGTTGCCCGAAGGAGAAGCCCAGGTCACTCCCGCAGAAGACATGAGGTGTGCGGCTCTGGCAAACTCGTTTCACACAAATACGGCTGCAAGCCTTTTAGAATTAGCATTTGCCAAATGGGCCTGAAGACTTTGATTGGCAGCAAGCAGATCGTGGCTGCTTATGTTCAATCGGTTCAGAGACCTCCAGAGCCAGAGGGGCCGGTACGTGATGTTCTCTCAGACGCCGAGGGGGTGGAGAGAGAACGTGATGAAGATGAGATCATATTGGCCGGCGAAATCGCAATGAGTCAGTTCCAGGAGTTTTTGGAGCAGTTCCCAACGGATGAAGAGCTGTTGGAAAGCGAAAAGCAGCTGAGCTCGCGGCTGGTCGTGGGTTTTTATGCAGAGGCAGGCGTTCAGAGGGTCAGATGTGAGGCTTGACCTTGGGAGCCTCTTCAGACCTGACTCTTTTCCACGAAGGAGTATAGACCCCTCAAGGTGGCTCTGGCATGCAGCTCAGGCATACGCCTTTGATCGGAAGGAACATATCAACATTCTCGAGCTGCGTGCATTGATCCACTCGTTTGAGGGCGTTGCACCTGACAGACTCCATGGTGGCGTTGTCAGTAGCCGTGAAGGGAAGATCAAGCGCCCATGTGTTGAATTGACTACAAAACACCCCAGTGTCGGACCGATTTTTGAAGTTGAGATGTTGAAAAGTGCACGCCATTGTGGCGCGAAGCACATTTCGAAGTCAAAATGTTAAAAAACTGCATGCTCAGACCATTTTTGGACATTCAGATGTCCTTTCGCGTGGCAGGCGCAAGGGATTGCGCACCTTGTCAAAAAGTGAGCAAAACGTGAGGGTTTTGTGGCAGTTTCAAAAATGTCGGCAGGCGTGGGACATCTGAGGAGGGTCTGCAAAGATGCATTTTGCGTGCCAGTTGCAGTACAAGAGACATATTGATCAGAGATGTTCGGAGGTCAGGGCGGAGATTTCCTGAGAGGGGTTGCACTTTGGAGCATGAGATCTTCAGGTTTGCTAAGATGATTTTGCGTGACAGGTGCAGCACTTCGTATGACCTGGCTGCACTTTTTTGTGGCAGGCGCAGTACTCTAGACAGAAAAATCGCAAGACTTATTGGTACGAGGCCGTCAGCTCTGCGCTCAACCTTCCATTTTTGGGGATCTCGCGGAATTGCTTCGTGTTTGATGTTGTCAACTTCGAAAAATGAGGATCGCAGAATTATTTCGTTTTTGACGTTGGATAGACAACTACAACTACAACTACACTACACCACTACACTACTACTACAAGTACAAATACGCATATACTTTGCTACATTACACTACACTACACTCATTTTACTACACTACACTACGCTACATGACACTACACTAATTACACTACACTACGCGACATTACACTACACTACGCTACATTACACTACACTACACTACGCTAACCACATCTAATTACACTATATACATTAATTGCATTGCAACAACAACAGCAACGACAACAACAACAACAACTACTGCTGCTGCTGCTGCTACTGCTGCTGCTGCTGCTACTGCTTCTGCTACTCCTACTACTAGTTCTGCTACTACCACCGCTACTACCACCACCACCACTACCACTACCACTACTACTACTACTATTACTACTACTACTACTACTACTCCTACTCCTACTCCTACTCCTACTCCTACTCCTACTCCTACTCCTACTACTACTACTACTACTCCTACTCCTACTCCTACTCCTACTCCTACACCTACCCCTACTCCTACTCCTACTCCTCCTACTCCTACTCCTACTCCTACTACTACTACTACTCCTACTCCTTCTCCTACTCCTCCTACTCCTACACCTACCCCTACTCCTACTCCTACTACTACTACTCCTACTCCTACTCCTACTCCTACTACTCCTACACCTACCCCTACTCCTACTCCTACTACTACTACTCCTACTCCTACTCCTACTCCTACTCCTACTCCTACACCTACCCCTACTCCTACTCCTACTCCTACTACTACTACTACTCCTACTCCTACTCCTACTCCTACTCCTTCTCCTTCTCCTTCTCCTACTCCTACTCCTACTCCTACTCCTACACCTACACCTACTCCTACTCCTACTCCTACTCCTACTCCTACTCCTACTCCTACTCCTACTACTACTACTACTACTACTACTACTACTACTACTACTACTACTACTATTACCAGTAGTACCGCACAAGGCGGTGGCGGAAGTTTCAAAAATAGGAAACCTATAGGAGAGGTTGGTTGTTGTGAATCAGGGATGGCAGAGCGAAGCCACTGATGGAGCGAAAGGTGATTGATCTCTCTCACTATTTCTCTCTCTTTCTCTGACTATCCACCTACCTACCTACCTACCTATCTATCTATCTATCTATCTATCTCTCTCTCTCTCTGTGTCTGTCTGTCTATCTATCTATCTATCAATCTATCTATCTACCTATCGATCTATCTATCTATCGACCTATCTATCTATCTATCTATCTATCTCTCTCTCTCTATCTATCTCTCCGTCTATCTATCTATCTCTCTATGTATCTATCTAGCTCTCCATGTATCGATCTATGCATCTATCGATGCATCTATCTATCTATCTATCTATCTACCTACCTATCTATCTATCTATCTATCTCTCCATCTATCGATCTATTGTAGTTGTAGTTGTACTTGTAGTTGTAGTTGTTGTAGTTGTAGTTGTTGTAGTTGTTGTAGTTGTTGTAGTTGTTGTAGTTGTAGTAGTTGTTGTAGTTGTTGTAGTTGTTGTAGTTGTAGTAGTAGTAGTAGTATACCGACCGGCCGAAAGATAGAATATTGTACTCTTAGTCGGGACAAGATAGAATAACAAAAAACACAGGGTCTAGCACCCACAAGATAGAATATTCTGAAATTAAAATAATCAAAAGATAGAATATTTGATCTTTTCGCCGGTCGGTATAGATAATTATGGAATTGGGGGGAAATCCCAGTAAATCCCAGTAAAGCTGCGAAAACCTCTTTTTACAAATCAGCTAAGCCAACATGCCAAGTGGACTCCCTCCTGCCACGGTTATATAATTATCTATATCTCTCTATATAATATATATATATACACATATCTTGGAAATCAACACACAAACCTTTCCACGCAATGGAATGCTTCCAAATATATAATTTGGAGCCATGTCACGCCAGGGTCTCGAAAATATTCTATCTTGTCCGTTTTCGTATTTTTGAGCCTTATCAAAGCTCAAAGAATAACATTAGACAATTGAAAAGCAATGAAAAACAATGAAAAATAATGAAAAAAGAGAAAACAAAAACAATGAAAAATGATGAAAAAGAGAGAAAACAACAATGAAAAATGATGAAAACATTGGAAAAAACAATGAAACATGATGAATAAGAGAGAAAAAACAATGAAAAATGATGAAAAATAGACAGCAAACAACGAAAAATAATGAAACATATGGAAAAAAACAATGAACAATGATGAAAAATAGGGACACAACAATGAAACATGATGAAAAATGATGGGAAAAAATGAAAAATGATGAAAAATAAAGAAGCAGCAATGTTTTTCATCATGTTTCATTGTTTTTTCTCTATTTTTCATCATTTCTCATTGTTTTTTCTCTCTTTTTTCATCATTGTTCATTCTTGCTTCTCTATGTTTCACTATTTTTCATGTTTTTTTCTCTATTTTTCATTGTTTTTTTCTATTTTTCATTATTTCCCCACATTGACGTGTGGGGTTTTTGTTTTTAGTTCTGTATCCGCTCCTCTTCCTCCTCCTCCCGCCGCCTCGCCTCCCGCCTCACTCACTCACTCACTCATCACTCATCACTCACTCACTCACTCACTCACTCACTCACTCACTCACTCACATCACTCACTCACTCACTCACTCACATCACTCACTCACTCACTCACTCACATACTCACTCACTCACTCACTCACTCACTCACTCACTCACTCACTCACTCACTCACTCACCTCCTCACTCACCTCATCTCATCTCATCTCATCTCATCTCATCTCACACTCACTCACTCACTCACTCACTCACTCACTCACTGCCAAGGGGTCGGATGTACGCCCTGGCGTCCCTCCGGTGTCCCTTGGTCTCCGCCGCTTTTGCGTGGCAGGCGTGGGACAATGTGCACTGCCAAGGGGTCGGATGTACGTCCCTCCGGTGTCCGTTGGTCTCCGCCGCTTTTGCGTGGCAGGCGTGGGACAATGTGCACTGCCAAGGGGTCGGATGTACGCCCTGGCGTCCCTCCGGTGTCCCTCCGGTGTCCCTTGGTCTCCGCCGCTTTTGCGTGGCAGGCGTGGGACAATGTGCACTGCCAAGGGGTCGGATGTACGCCCTGGCCTCCGGTGTCCCTCCGGTGTCCCTTGGTCTCACTGCCAAGGGGTCGGATGTACGCCCTGGCTTGGTCTCCGCCGCTTTTGCGTGGCAGGCGTGGGACAATGTGCACTGCCAAGGGGTCGGATGTACGCCCTGGCGTCCCTCCGGTATCCCGTGGATGCAGCCGCCAAGGACACCGTCACGGCCTACTTTCACCGACTGGCCACGGCAGAGCTGACAGTAGATGACCCCCTTATGTTTGAATCCAAATGGACGCCTGTCAAGAGGCTCCATGTCGTCAGAGACAGCATGCCGGAAGAGGCACGTAGCTCCACAGCTTGGACGAACACACTGCCGGCGTCATCCGAGGTCGCAGCCACCGGATTGGACGAACCGATGTGAACTGATGTTTGTTCCGCAGCAGTCAGTCGGAGACTGGTTCTGAAGCGTCTTGCTGATTTTCCTGGCTCCGCATGTTTGCGCAAGCATGCCCAGTCGCAGCCACCCGATCCAACGAAGAGATGTGAGCTTTGGCTTGTTCCGCAGCACTCAGTCGGAAACGGAACTTGAAGCGTCTTGTTGATTTGCCTCGCTCCGCGTGCTTGGGACAACGTAGCTGCTCACAAAGACATGTCTCGGATTTGGCTCCTACATTTTCTGCAGTTTTGTGCAACTTCACGCAACATGTCGACTTTGCAGAAAAAAAAGCAAGGCATTTCGACATGTCTGATTGTTTGCAAGTCTAGCATGGCTTCTGGTTGCATGCTGCGTCGCCATGATTGAAAATTACGCAAGTCTGTGATGCTCTTATATGCATCTCCGCTGTCATGAGGCCACGACCCTGGACTCGAGCGGACAGGCTCCGATGGATCACTGAGCTGGACCGTTCCAATGTTTTCACGAGCTGGGATCTCAGTGCGATTTTTTCTGTCGAGATTGTAGACAACAATCTGGTTTGGCTCACTCTTCCTCACTGATATCAATCTGGTTTGGCTCACTCTCCATCACTCTCACTCACCGTGACTCACTTTCCATGCGCTCCACCAACCGACCATGAAAGTTTTGCAGGTGTGTGATGCTTCTTTGCATCTGCGTTTTTGTCAGGCCAGGGCCCCGGGCACTGGTGGGGGGAAGAGAGCGATAGGCTGCTGCCACATCTTGTTGCAGTCATGCGATTACAGTTTGTAACCAAAAGATGGATACAGCCTAGGATAAGAGTCTCAGTGCAGGGTACCGTCAGGACCCAGGACCGACCATGCAAGTTTTGCAGGTCTGTGATGCTTCTTTGCATCTGCGTTTTCGTCAGGCCAGGGCCCCGGGCACTGGTGGGGGGGAGAGAGCGATAGGCTGCTGCCACATCTTGTTGCAGTCATGCGACTAGAGTTTATGACCAAAAGATGGGTACAGCCTAGGATAAGAGTCTCAGTGCAAGGTACCGTCAGGACCCAGGACCCTAATCCCAGCAAGATTCTGGAAGGGAGCATCAGGGCAACCCCATTATATGAGATCGTGGTACTGACTTTGTCCCATTATATTTGATATCGTAGCACTGAGTTTGCCCCAGCCCACCGACCTCCGCCTCCTGCCAGGTCCGCCCGTTTATATTTTTTGGGGAGATGGCAAACCACCTTGTTTGGGGGGCCCCAAAGCACACGCCCGTCATTGCATATCGATACACGTTGGTTTCGCGTCGCATCGTTGTCCTTCTTTCTGGTTCGCATGGAAACGGGACTTCGCCACCTTACCCCTCGGCACATGCACACACGATACAAGGTATACGTGTCCAGGCTCCTCCTCAGGTCTTATGATTTTAAAAGGAAGTGATGGTGTACCATGGCCTTGCCATCAGCCACGGTACATCTATTGTCACGTCCTCCCAATTGAATCTATGATAACCTTCGGCCTGTAACCCCGGTTCCCCCCGATCTCTTGTTGTGGGCAGATAGGCCTCTCTCTGGACGGACGGACTTTTCTAAGTAAAAGAAAAGCAAAAACTATTTTCTGTTGCTTCTTCAAAGTGATCCCCTTTGAGAAGGCCCATTGACCTTTTTTGGGATTGATCGAGTGGCCTCAAATTGATGGTTGACGAGGTCATTTTGAAGAAGCAAGTAACTAGCTATTTGCTGGAGAAGAACATCACGGCGATCACCAAGGTCATCACAGATGTGTGAAGAAAAGGGTGAGCAAGGAGAACAACAGCTACCTTGCTGTTTTGAAGCCAGGAGAAACACCTCGCCACTGCCCAGGCGAAACAGATGGACGCGTTACAGTGGCTGGCGGGGGTGTCATGTGGTTCCCACCTATCAGCAGACAAACTCAACATGTACACACACGAGACGTGTGACTGGCTATCTGCCTGCGAGGGAATCCACCTCCGTCCAAAACGCGACGGACGACCAGGTTGTCCTCGTGCGCGCTTGGTTCAGCTGCTGCAAGCAGTAATCGCGTCAAGCTGTTGCAGGACAATCTCGGGACTGACAAAAGTTTTAGTTAGGCTCGCCATGACATTACACACTTGGTCACGTATTGTGATGCGGTGCATATCGTCGAATCATTGTCTCACAGCTATGGAATATTTCGATTTGACAACCTTAGCGATTTGCTTACACTGTTCAAATATATATATTATATATTTCAAATATATATATTATTACATATGTAACTATTGCCCGTTCCTATTACAATATT
The DNA here is from genome assembly GCA_947184155.2 of Cladocopium goreaui. Taxonomy (NCBI): domain Eukaryota; class Dinophyceae; order Suessiales; family Symbiodiniaceae; genus Cladocopium; species Cladocopium goreaui. The sequence goes on from CAMXCT020002635.1 coordinate 80,810, forward strand.
CTCAGGGGCTAGCGGCTAGGATGGTTCCCCCACCTTGGCGGGGGGCAGGTCGGTTCGTCGCCTGACTCAGCACCTCCATGAGCAACTACTCCAAGGCAGGCTCTTGCCTCTGGGCTGCAGCTCCAGTTCCGGGAGTTTTGACGATGAGTTTTTTTTAAGAAATTGGACGAACCGATGTGAACTGATGTTTGTTCCGCAGCAGTCAGTCGGAGACATCATCATCATCATCATCATCATCATGATCATGATCATGATCATGATCATGATCATCATCATCATCATCATCATCATCATCATCATGTGCCAGCGATGTTTACCAGCCACAGGGCATGCAGAAAGAATTCACAAAATGTGCGGCTGCGCTCGAAAGAGTGCAGAACATTACTTTGGTCAGCGAAAGTATGGTGAGCACACCATCGTTTTGATAAGGAGCCAAAGCCTGGTTCGGTCAACAGCAGAGAAACACAACACAAGCGCCAGAATGCATAACGCAAGCGCCTTAGGAGCCAAGGTCTTGGGTTGCGAGGTGCTGGCCTGAGGCACACCATCATTTTGATAAGGAGCCAAAGCCTGGTTCGGTCAACAGCAGAGAAACACAACACAAGCGCCAGAATGCATAACGCAAGCGCCTTAGGAGCCAAGGTCTTGGGTTGCGAGGTGCTGGCCTGAGGTTGTTTTGAATGTGTGTTAAACATAATATGGTGTTCAATATGTCAGGCTTTAGTTCTGTATCCGCTCCTCCTTCCCTCCCGCCCTTCCCTCCCTCCATCACTCACACTCACTCACACACACACACACACTCACTCACTCACTCACTCACTCACTCACACACACACACACTCACTCTCACTCACTCACACTCACTCACTCACTCACTCACACTCACTCACTCACTCACTCACACTCACTCACTCACTCACTCACTCACTCACTCACTCACTCACTCACTCACTCACTCACTCACTCCATCACTCACACTCACTCACTCACTCACTCACTCACTCACTCACTCACTCACTCACTCACTCACTCACCCACACACACACACTCACTCACTCTCACTCACTCACTCACACTCACTCACTCACACACACACTCACTCACTCTCACTCACTCACTCACACTCACTCACACACACTCAGTCACTCTCACTCACTCACTCACGCTCACTCACTCACTCACTCACTCACACACACACACACTCACTCCACTCACTCACTCACTCACACACACTCACTCACTCACTCACTCACTCACTCACTCACTCACTCACACACACACACACACACTCACTCACTCTCACTCACTCACTCACTCACTATCTCACTATCTCACTATCTCACTATCTCACTATCTCACTATCTCACTATCTCACTCACTCACTCACTCACTCTCACTCACTCACTCACTCACTCACTCACTCACTCACTCACTCACTCACTCACTCACTCACTCACTCACTCACTCACTCACACACTCACTCACACACACACAACTCACACAACTCACACAACTCACACAACTCACACAACTCACACAATCCATCTACTCACTCCCTCACTCACTCCCTCCCTCCCTCACTCACTCACTGTACTTGAACATACATACACACACACAAACTCACCTACCTACATACATACCTACATACATACCACCATCGTCCCTCCATCACTCTCATACTTCCTCTTCCCTTCTCGCTTCTCTGCTCAGTCTAAGTCTAAAGAAGTTGGTAACATGTGGGGTTATCCGGTCCTTTAATTTGTCTTTTCTCCACCGCAGACAGTGCACATACTGCAGGAGTCTGCGTGTTGACCCGGTTGATGCCCTTCACCAAGAGGTTCTTCAAGCCCGGTGCCCATGACGCCAAAGAGCTCGAAAGTTCCATGCGCTTATTGAGTTCTGAGGGCCATTCCTTGGAAGATCCCCTTGGCATCAATCCTTGTAGGTCAAAAAGTTCTTTCATTGATGTCAAAACCGTAGTTGGTTTGTTCGTTTGATGTCCAAGTGCACCTTGATGGAAACTGATCCTTCTCAAGTTGCATTTCTTCACCATCACCTCAGTCTCAGGCCATGCCAGGAAGCTTGGAAAGCCATTCCAACCAGGGATCTTCTCTTTGATGTCCACAGGTGGTTGCTTCCACTGTCCAGGATCTTGTAGTTGTTCCAAGGTGATCTCCAAGTTCTGGTTCGCCTCATAGGCTTGCACTGCCAGCCAGAGCGTCCTCATCCAGAGCAAGTTGTCATTGCAGACCAGCTTGAGCTCCTCTTCCGTGAGGCCATTTCTGCCAAACCGTTCACTGCCATGTCTTGCCCGAACGATCTGTGGTCCATCATCACCTTCAAGAGATCGTAGTCGGCAAACGCTCACAGACCTGCATGGTGGTCCAGCAAGAAGAACATCAATCCTGCCGCTCCTCGCCAGTTGTTCCAGCCACCCATACAAATGGCCATTTCGAAGGTCAGCCCCCTTCGTCAGCTCAATGCAGATGATGACAACACCATTCTTCTCCTGTGCCATCCAGAACTTTGGATCATCTCCTGAAAAAAGATGCACCACCAAGGTTTTTGCACGTTGAACTTTTCGTCGATGATGTCTGTTGAAGACCACTTGGTTCATGTCGACCTCAGCAAAACCTGGAATTTCCTTTGCCAGATCTGCAGGCACTTCAAGAAAAATTGACTTGAGTCTCTTGACTATCTCCACTTCTGGACACGCTTTTGGCAGTTCCAAGTTTGGTCTGATGGCTGCCAGTTTCATCTGTGTCTCCCGTCGTTGATGATCTTCGACCTGTTGGAGGATGTCTACCCCTTCTCGCCGAGGCAACGTTGGACACCCCTGATCGAGCCGCACTGGTAGTTGAGCTCCATCTGGTGAATTGATCTTACAGCCAGAGCCTGTCCACTTCACCTCATAGCCCAGCCTTGTCAATGCTGCCATAGGAATGATCATCTGGACGTCATGGAGTGTCAACAAAGACCCTGTCACCGCATCTTGTTTCAGTTCTGCGGTTCCTGACGCCAAAGCGACTCGAACTGGTTCTCCAAGATCCCATTCTTCTCGAGATTTGGCCTTTCTCAAAACGTGAGTGGCCCCACCATCGATCAAAACCCTTTGATTCTTGCCCATGTCAATCTTCCGGAGGTTCACCGTCTTGACATGGCAATATGCTGTTGAGGAGGATTCCGGGGTTTTAAGAGTCTTTATCAACGATGATACCTCAGTCACCAAAGTCGAAGTCTCCCCCGTACCAGCACCTGATGTTCCTTTTGAGTCAGCTGGTACTTCTTTTCCTCCATCAGTTTCAACTTTATTCACATTCTTTTGATCGTCTTTAGATCCTGCTGAGTTGCCCTTCTGGTCATCTCTATTGGCTTTGCCACTTTTACCCTTGTAGCCGTAGTTTTTTCCACCCTGTTTTCCAGAGCTTTTTCCATCACCACCACCGGCACCACTCCCCCCGGCTGGAGAACCTTTTGAAGCTCCAGTCGTAGTGTTGCTCTTGTCCTCCTTGGTTGGAGAGTTGTATGGGCAATCCGGTTTCTTGTGGTTCGTTGCGCCACAAGTGTAGCAGTGGTATTTGCCATCTTCATGCGCTGGATGTTGGAACTTGCATTGTGCTCCTTGTCGACATCCTTGATCTGACTTCCAGAAGCGGCATACAGGTTGTGCTGGACTACCAGCTTTGTTATCCTTCAGGGTTTTCACTGCAGGGCTTCCTTGACCTTTTCCATGCGTTTCTTGACTACCCATGGCAAGTTCAACTTCTGCAAGAAGCATCTGATGAAGTTGCTTGACCGTGGCAGCTGTGGGCTTTGTGTCAACTTGTGCCCCCATTCGAAAAGCACTGAGGCGGAAGTTCGCCTGAGGATTCCCTTGTAACAACTTTGACATGATCTTGTCAAGCGCACCTACCATCAATGTAGGGTCTGGAACTGTTGCACCCAGCTCTTCAGCTCGTGAGTGATGCCGCTGCCACATTCTCAACGACGTGGAAGCTTCCAGGTACGTTCCAGCAGGTTGTGTTGTTGTGAGAGCTTGCAAAGTGTTTTGTCGTTCACCCAAGCCCCCTGGTTGGTAGACCTTCATCACCTTGAAGATGATCTGAGCAGCCCCAAGCTGGCGATTTGCAATCATCTCAGCAGCCAGAGTCTTTGGAAGGGCCTGCATGAGCAAAGACGTCACCCTCTGCTCCAACCTCGTAAACCCTTTTGGCAATTCCTCAACTGTAGGAGGTTGCACATTGAGTCGAGTGATGGGGTCACTTCCCAACCATTGTTGATAACGTTGAGTGGTCATGGTCACCAAAGTATCCCACCACCACATTGCACGGTGACTGACATCAGCAATTTGTGGACGGATTTGGGCCATCCAGTCACCTGCTTCAAGACCTTGATTTTTCCCTCCCAATTCCGGGAGCTTCGGCAGAGTGATGGTCACCGGCTTGAGCTCTTCCTCACGAGGCCGATCATCTTGAACTCCACCACCCAAGGAACTTCTTGGGTCACCAATTCCACCTCCTTGATGTTGACCTCCCCCTTGACCAAGATTCCCAAACTGGCCTCCTTGATATCCAAGTTGGTTTCCAGCCATAGACGGATCTTGTTGATGAAGATATGGATTCTCACTGTTCACCTGGATCCAGTCGCGCATGTTGACGTCATTGCAAGCTTGACGAAGATGCCATTGAGCTCCCGGCGGATCAGCACTTGGAGGTCCCACTCTTTGAAATGGTTGAGATCCATATGCACCCAAAGGTTCTTGACCAGGTAGTCGTCGCATAGTCAACGCTTCGCGAAGATCCCTGAGTTCTTGCTCAAGTCGTTGAACCCTTTCCGCTTCGGGATCAGGTACTTGTTGGATTCCTCCTCTTCTGCTATTCCAGAAGCCATGTACCTCTCCATCACCTTGTTGAACACCAACACGTACTGCTTGAGGTCCAAGCCACTTGTTCACCCCCGCTTCATTGTGCTCCTCATATCCCCCAAAAAACATTGGTGGCACCGGAGGCAATGGCGGCGGCATAGGATCCTTCTCCACCTTGTCAATGGGCGGTGGTCCATCTGGAAGTTGAGTTCCACCAGGAGTGACTTTGGCCACATCTTCGGTCTGGCGGTTTGTAGGTGTTGTTGGAGTCGCCCTTGAAGGAATCGATTCCCAACTCGAAGTATCTAATTCATCACGTTGTTGATCTTGTTGAGCATGTTGACCTTGTTGTCCATGAGAAGAAGGCTGGTTCTTGTCCATCGCATCCAACCTTTTGCGAAGCTCCTCATTTTCTTGCATCAACTGCTGCACCAACAACGAACTCAAATCTTGCTCCAACGTTGAACCTGTCTGGTCTTTCGGTTGGATTTTCTTGGGTTCCGCACGGAGTTCTTTTCCTTGCAGATGATCTTTGGCACGATCTTCACCTCTAGACCTACTTTGATCGTTCCGATGACGGTCTCCAGAAAGTCCACGTGAGTCTCGATCGTTTCCATGACGACTTCCTCCACGTTGTGGATCTTTTGGACTTTGGGCCCTTCCACGTTGCAGAGCTGAGACATCACCATGTGAACCTCTTAGAACATCACCCAGAAGATCCAGAGAACGTTGCCTTTGTCCAGGAGGTTCCCTTTCCCTTCCGTCTCGATCTTGCCGTAGAGGTCCTTGAGAACGAAGTCTATCACCTTGTCGTTCTCCATGATCGTTTCCCCCTTGACCTTTCCCTCGATGTCCTTCACCACCAAGAGGGCCAAGAAGATCTACTTGAGGAATTCCTGCACATGAGGATTGCTGCGCCAGGTCCTCATCAAAGTCAAAGAGATTGAAGTTCGAAGCTTCTTCCTCCATCCTGAACACCTGAGTGCCCTGTGGTCCTGGAGTGTGAGGCTCCCAGCTGCTAGGTGTCTCAAATGCCACAGCTGGCATTCTGCCTTGACTTCTCAGCAGTCCCCCACCGCTGCCCATCGCTCGAGGAAGCCCCTGCACCGGTCTTGGTGTTTCATCTCCATCCCAATCATCCGCTGGTACTGGAGGTAGGCTTTCTGGAGTTACCCGGACTGGCGGTAGGTTGGCTGGTCTCAGCCTGTCCACCATTGCTGCCTCTTGTACTCCTTGGGACCAAAAAGGGTTCACCGGCTCACCTTCATTCAAGTGAAGACGCCCTTCTCGGTGTCCTGGAACACTTCTACCTCGTCGATGCGCCATGTTTCAGCGACGAGAGGCACGGTTTGGGCTCATAACCTGCTTGCGGAGCAGCGTGAGCACCTGTTTTTCTTGGGCTAAAAGAAGCCTGCAGCAAGAAGTAGTTGTTACTCACTGCAGTCTTAGTTTGTAGTACAGATACTACACTTGTTCATAGCCATAAGGCCTGTTTCTGAAAACCCTTTTGCAGACTGAAAATAGCTCACCGACCTGAAATCATAGCTGAAAAGCATGGGCGAAGAAGGTCGAATGAATTGATAAAACAGAAGAGTGCATGTATATATATACATATATTATATATATATATATCACCAGAGTCTCTCAGGAAGAAGAGCCTCAAGAATTTCTTACGAGTAATGGAGAGGACCAGGATTAAAAGAAGCCTCAAGATGAAGAGACGCTGGTCAACATAAAAACACCACCATCGGGTGTGTATTCATATATTATATATTTGTATAATATATATATGTTTAGGTTTAATATATAGTATATCAAGGGCAAGAAGATAAGAAGGATATAGAAGGATAAGCAACAGGTGCTGATTATATATCCCATTCATCAAGATAGAATCTGATCATCCAAGTACATAATGGGAATAGCAAATGGGGGTTGAACCCAATGATAAGTGGTGATACTATGGGAGTTTCCCGCCAGTGAAAGGGGTCCCCAAATATGCAATTATCAATGAAACCATCCACTTTTTGCGGATATGTTGACAAGATTTAATGGGATATAAGATGATATAAGTGATACAACTGATATAACCAACAAAAATACGTACTAGCCAATAGATGGGATACGGATACAGCCAGCAAGAAGTGGCTTTTTTCAGGGGCCGGTGGTTTGCAATCCCAAAAAGGGCTTCCAACCATCTGTCTGCAATTTTTTACGCAAATCACCAGTGAACCACAAGCTGAGGTATGTGTTATCGTATGGAATTTATAGAGAATTGTGGAAATTTCTTACTGGCAGATTGCAATGATTACCATCTGGTTATTTACCATAGACATGGAAAATCACAATTTTTAATAGGTAAACCATCTATAAATGGGCCATTTCCCATGGCTATACTAAATAACCAGAGGGTACCATTACAAGTTTGTATCGGCAAATCATAGTAGATTCTACCAAATCTAAGGCCATTGTTTGTGAAATGTCTCCTGTGAAGCCACAATTCTGGTGTGTGTTCTTAAGTCAAACAAGTTGACAACCAAGAAATATAATATGTTATATTATATTATATTATATTATATTAGATTATATGATAAAACATGAAATTATATTATTTATTATATTATATTATATTAGATTATATGATATTATATATTATATTATATATTAAATTATATTATATTATATATTATATTATATTATATATTATATTATATATTATATTATATTATATATTATATATTATATTATATTATATATTATATTATATATTATATATTATATTATATATTATATGATATATTATATTATATATTATATTATAATATATTTTATATTATAACATACATTATATTATATATTATATTATATTATATTATATATTATATTATATTATATATTATATGATATATTATATTATATATTATATTATAATATATTTTATATTATAACATACATAATATTATATTATACTATATTCTATTATATTATATTATATTAGATTATATGATAAAACATGAAAATATATTATTTATTATATTATATTATATTAGGTTATATGATATTATATATTATATTATATATTAAATTATATTATATTATATATTATATTATATTATATATTATATTATATATTATATTATATTATATATTATATATTATATTATATTATATATTATATTATATATTATATGATATATTATATTATATATAATATTATAATATATTTTAAATTATAACATACATTATATTATATTATACTATATTCTATTATATTATATTATATTATGTTATATTATATTATATAATATTATATTATATATATATTGTATTATATATATATATTGTATAATATATAGATAATATTATATAATATCTAATATAACATGCAAATCTGGGTTTCCCTTGGCTCCCATCTGGTATCGAAGGAATCGTCAAATGTCAACTGGAAACATCCAGAATAAACGACTGGTAGCTTCATGCCCGTCAACACATATGAAAGTTCATGGGGATCACTCTCAGAACTGGAACGCACCTGTATTTCAATGGAAAAGCCGAAGGTTCCTGTGAAATGTTCGTAGCAAGCCCATTCCATTGACCGTCATATTTGTTGGTTCAATCACGTTCAATCCCTATGTTTGCTGGTTAAATCCAGGCTTTTGTGCTTCAATCAGTCCAACCCCCGATTTTCACTTGTTCAATCCAAGTTTCATTGATTAGAAGATGGAATGATGAACTTCTGGAAGTTACAATCTACCCAGGTAATATAAGAACGTGAGAACAACAGCCATATAAGTTTCACTCAGTCCGGTAATCGAACGTGGCTTGCCGGAGGATCCCTCATTTAGATCGATGATTTCGCTATAAACGTCCATTTAGTGCGGGGTTTTCCCAGCTAGTCACGTTTGACGACACCGGAGGGTACAACTACTCCTTTGACCCACTCAAAATCAGATTTCAAGAAACATGCTGGAGAATGTGTCCAGCAAACTCGGATATTAAAATCCAGGAAAAAATAAGAACGCATGCTGAAATATGGTGAAATCCCTAAGTGAGCCATTTCAAATACCCCAATCCCATCTCATTTGATTGATAGGATTTTCCCTATTATGGCTTATCATAATCCCCAATAAATTAGGTAGTATCAGTCACTATATGAACCAATCGGTATTTTCCATGGCTCAAGCTTCGTTGATTGTAAGGCAAGGTCTCTAGCGCCCTGCCTCCAGTGCTTGAGGCCCAGCTGTAGGCGATGCACCAGACGGCGGCTCAACCATCTAGCCAAAACCTGCTGATGCGGTTGATCTTCATCCGTATTTCGCTGGGAATATCCCCATTAACTACAGGGAATATGATGATTTAATGGGATATACCCTCTGGAAAACTAACATAACTATGGAAAATCACCATTTTCAATGGGAACATAAACTATAAATAGCAATTTTCTATAGTTTTTTGTATGTTTACCAGAGGGTAATGGGATATAATGGCGATATTTTGGTGTTATAGAACAGTGCTGAGGGTGCAGGCCAGAGGGTTGTCATGGCGGCAACCCACATGCAAAACCATTGGGAATTCAGCCCCATGAATTGGGAAAATTCAGAAATCACATCTAAAAGGGAAGTCAGAAGGACTTCCCAAATAGTGATACAGTAACTAATAGTGATCATGACACGTCCATACATTTGCTTATATATCATTATATATCTCATGATCCACACTAAAAATGATATCCCCAGTTTTCCTAGTCAACATCCCATGTGTTTCCTTCAAAGCCGCCAACATTTTTGCCTCGCCTCCGCCGCTGCTTGCCGCTGCCGCAGCCGCAAGCGCTGGACATAGCGACGAACGGCGCGTTGCAGCCGCACCGCAGCATGAAAGCGTCGTCTTTCCATCTGCCAGGGGTGGGAGCCCCGGTACTGCGCGGGTACGAAGGATCAGAAGTTGGTTCATTCGTTGTGATATGACAAGAAGTGGGGTTTGTATATAGGCTGGAATATATTGGAGGTTGTAAAGCAACTTATAACTGCGCACCAAGTTGTGTGATGGTTTAGCAGAACACATATCAAATAGCTTGTTTTTGACAGTTAAAATAGAGGGGTCCTTTTTTATCTACCCTTCATCCAGTTCTCAGATACATGGGCTCAAATCTGAGATATGGACAAATTTCGATAAAGCTACGAGTGTCAGTAGCTCGTTGGTTAGCTTATGATTGTGTGGGATTACATTGGACAGAAAAAAAATATTCACAAGATGGAATGACTTGATATTGAGAGCGACTAGATTCTGTTGTGCTCTAGATTTTACTATGTATACAGTATATTGTATATATATATAAGCGGCCTGTATAGTTGTATATATATATATATAATTAAATATTTGATTGATCATATTACTGTATCAATGTATATGCTGTACACACATGCTGTTGTTTGCACATATACGGAAGGATGGAACATGATGGAACACGCCATTTTTCGTGGTGAAGAACCGTGTCCTAACGCCCTTGTGATGTGGATCCAAAGGATTGGTGATCCCCAAAGAGCCCAAATCCATCATGTGGGTGACGGTCAATGTTCAAACTCCAAACAACTGACAGCTGGTTTGTCTGAAAAAAAATAGTGTAACAAAAAAAAAGTGGATGGTTTATCATGGTTTAGCATTTTTAGATGTCCCAACCTGAAAATAACTAGATTAGGGGGGTAACCTCCCTTTCCAGACGCACCCAAATGATGCATTTCAGGATAAAAAACACCCGCTTGCGGTCGTAGCGAATTGTGATCCCTGAATCCAGCGTAACGTCTACCCACAACACACACACATCAGCAAAAATAAAAAACAACAAACATGAGAAAACCATGTACATGTAAGGAAAAAAATATTTCACTATTCCTGGAAGTTAACGATTGTCAGTAGCTGAAGTTTCTTTAATTGAATCATCCACCAAGGCTTTGTTCAAACCAGTTCCCGCCTGCTCATCTGGAGAAGGCTGCGGCATCAGTGCAGTCTGGCTCCTACACAAAACCTTTCTATTCAACGAGGCATGCTCCCCCCAGTTATAAGTTGGTTTATCAAAGCCATTAACTGTGCCATCAACTATAAATATATCTATCATAAACCATGGTGAACCTAATGATGAACCAAATTAGCTATCTAGGGGCGCCACCTTTCAGTAAACAGTCCAATTCTTCGGGCAAAGCCCTGTTTTGCGGGACGAATTCCCACCGGCTTCGTGCTGAATTCCTTCCTTCATTTTGCAAGTGTCGGCGATCCCAAAAAAGAAGAGGGCGGCACCCTGTGGAGGAGTGAATTTTCATTAAAAATGATGATAAAACACCAGGTGAACTCGATTTTTTTGCTCTAAAATAATGGTTTTAAGCCTACTTTGGTCACAAAACACTGTAAATACCAGTATTTTTGACCATTTTTAGAGCAAAAATCACTCCCCCATGAGGGGACGTTCTGAAAAAGAATGGTTGTTTAAGCCCATGTCTCAATGTCTTAGTTGGCGAGACAAGCGCCTATATCCTGTATGATATACTATATGTATATATTCATTGTACATGAATAATACTTACCATCATTCTCATTGTTTCTATGATTGTGATTCTCAACAGTTATTATTGATCATTAATATTGATTAACTATGTTTACATATCATGTCCTGCAATAAGCCAAAGCACCAACATGTTCATCTGGTTAGTTTGTAGGGATTTCCCTATTGGATTCTTCGAATCCCCAAAAAAAAAGGAGTATAACCCCCGAACTACAGTTATGGCCATTTATCAGTTATAAGTACTAACAAAACCCCATTTATAAAATCTATAATCCCATTTATAATATTTTATAATCACAAAAATAACTGGTTTTTATGGCCATAACTGTAATCAACCCTGCCAGGGGTTCATCGCAGCCATCTGGTCAGTCCTGGCCGCCACATCTTGGATCGCCAAAGGTTTCGCGCCTTTTTTCAACGCGCGCCAGCGTTGGTGAGGCGACCTCGGACGAGACGGTGACGAGACGGTGAAGGGAGGGATGTTATATGACCAGGCTGCTACAAACCATAGGAAAATGATGGATCATGGTGCTTCAATATGGGATTTCATGGGATTTATAGCTGATTTATAGCTGATTTATAGCTGATTTATGATAGTTAAGTTGACGCACATTTTGTTGGTTTCAAGTTTGGGTTTATGATATAATCTTAGGGGATGAGTTTGTAAACCAATAAACATCACCAGGGGGCGTGACCTTGTCGGTTTATGATGGCTACTGGCCATTGTTGTTAAAGGTGACGTCGCCTTGAGATGGTCTTTGACCAATATTGCTGTTTATTAACCATTGGTAGATATCATATTATCCTCAACATATTAACCTCATTATCGTGTAGATGGTGGTTTGTTGGTGGTTTCTTTGTGGTTTGATATGTTGAGGATAATATTATTGATAATAAATATTTATAGATGGTTTTTGACCAATATTATTGACCAATACCATATTATTATTGGTGGTTTGATATGTTGAGGACAATAAACCAATATAATATAAACCAATAAACCATGTTCTAAACACCACGTTTATTGCCAATATAAATACCATGTTTATTGGTTTGATTTATTGTTTATCATGACCATGTTGAGGATATGGTATTGCCAAGATCGCTGTTCAACCGATGGTCATGATTCCGATGCCAAAAACCAACGAGGCTGGGGATCCCTGGAATCCAATCCTGGTGTCACAGTTCACCATTGGTTGAGCGCTTGATATTCCAATGAAAAAAGCCATAAAAAACTTGGTAAATGATCTAAAGCCATCTAAAGATATCTAAAGCCAAAAAAAAATAAAACTGGATGAACATGGAATTCCTGGACTGAACACTTTCACTTGGATCAACACAAGTATTTGGGATTTGTTTTTTTTCGAGTTGTTCTGCATTTTCTTGCGAGTGGAGGAGTCGATCTAGGACCCGTCCCATTTACCCTCTACGTACCTGCATGGTATCTTTAGGTTACCAGCTACAAGTTATAGGTGGATAGATTTCACCGCAGTTAGTTTGGGAACAAACATGGGTGTGTGCAAATTCCCATGATTTTCCATGGTTTATACCCATGAAAGTAACCTAAAACCGTACCCTTTTTTCACCACACCACCACGTCGAGTTGCTGTGACGATTTCACGCGTTTCTCACCTTTGCTCGGAACTCGTGGCTGGAGCTTCGCAAAGCCAGGCCTCAGGAAGGATGAAGTCAAGCATCAACATTGAGGCTGATTCAGACACTGATCCTTCTTTGATGGTATAGGAATTCCAAGAAAGATAGAGTTCTTTCCAGGATGTTACATAAATCATATATGTATAATATATATCTACCACCTGGTTATTGAACATAGCCATGGAAAATCCTCATTTTATAGCTAGGTAAACCATCTATTTCTATGGGCCATGGCTTAACCATGGCAAACTGTTAGTCATAACCAGAGGGTGTACATACAGATCATGCGTGCCGCAAAAGTTCCAGCTTTCCTTTACCTTTCCATCGATCTTCGGGGGTTACTATATCAGTCTTCCAGAGTTTATCAACAACAAGATACAAAACGTGGTTTGTCGGCTTGTAGATCTTCGTGGGCTTTTGTAGGAAGCCACGAGCAGTCTCTGCAAAATCGCAACATCGAAGATTAACAAACAAACTCAAGCAGAGATTTTGACCGGCAAGTTCCAGATTTTGTGAAGCGGTGTTGTACAAACATGGAGGGTTTACACTGAATATATGGCAACTGAACTGAGAAATCGATGATATACATTGATTGATTAGGTACTGGATTTTGAGGAAAATGAACATATTATACATTATTGTATGTATAGTTCACGGGTTGGAGTTTGGGGTCGAAAAAATAACATAGGCCTTGTAGAAAAATGCAGACTTACCCCTGCGGTCATCATCTACAGAATTTGCTGGCTGAGAAATCCACAAACTAAATGGAGGTGTATAGCAAAATGTAGCAGTGTCCAGCAAGCCATGTTTGATGACTGGGTATCAAATCCCAGCGAATCATTATTGTTGTCAATTAAATCAAGCCATATACATGATATATAAATCCCATTCACACCTCCAGGTTTTAGTTCTTAGACCTCCAAACTCTGCCGGAGATCAAGGGGCATTGGAACTCCTCTGGCAAGTTCTTCTGCCTGGACGGAGTCTAACAGGTAGATGTGTACATTTTGTATCATGTTAAATCATTTATCTAGGTGATTTAGGGGGATATAATGGGATATAATGAGATATCATGAATTTAATTGAAATACCCTCTGGTTATTCAACATAGCTATTGAAAATCACCAGTTTGAAGAGCGGATAATCAGATATGAAACTAAATGGGCCATGGCTTCAACAGATATGAAACAAATTTTAAGTGTAAGCATTGCCCCATATATGACAATATATGACTCTTTATATATATATAATATCAATATACATATATATATATATATTTAATATATTTTAGAATGTCAACCACACCCCAAATAGTGTTCTTGGAGAGTAGGTAACTCATCATCCCAGGTAGGGACGCACATTGGAAACTGAGACCACCAATTGAGCGCCGAATCCCAGGATTATTTGATTCATATTTAATGTATTTCAATTATGTCAATGTGTTAATATGATTATTGTCATTCATTTATGTATATGACATATCAAACATTACATATTTCTAAATATTTAATGCAATCAAAAATTATTCAAGTTATATCAATGTGTTAATAGTGTTTAATAATATCTCTGTGTTTATGATTTCTACCGCCCGCAGTTTTCTGGGATCTTTGCAACCCACCCGAAAATTCTTCAAACAGTTGAGCAGTCAACGAGTTGTTGACGAATTGGCAACTTGGAATGTACATTGATGGGAACATTCAGAAACCATGGGGAACCCAGCCATAAAGTGGGAATCGTGAAGCGATACCTACAACCAGTGGTGTATTAAATCAGCCCCCCCGTCCAAAAGAGCAAAGCGAAACTGGTTGGTGGTTTTAACCATTTGAAAAATATGAGTTCGTCAATGTGAAGGATGACATCCCATATGTGAAATGGAAAATAAAAAATGTTTGAAACCACGAACTAGACAAACATGATCGGGTCAGCTCAAGTTTGGGCTTGTCCAAAATTGGTCAACCAAAATCCACTGGTGGACCATAATGTTTGCCTGCAAAAAGAAACGCTAAGTTTAACATGGAACCAGAAAAAACAGTTCGGAATATTGTTTCTGTTGGACTTGGCAATTGGGTTCCGCGTGAGATTCAGTGAGTGTACCCACATTGCTAGATTATGATTACATCACCACATTGTTGTTCATGAAACATCATGAAACCATGTCTAACGACCATGTTTGATAGCTAACCCAGTGCGAGGTGCTGTCCCCCAGTGACAAGTTAGTTTTATAAGTCTATCTGACTATAGTTCTAACAGAGGCAGAGGCCACCCTTCGTCCACGACAGCCTGCCTCCAGCTGCACTTGTGCGTTCCAACGGCTTTTCAGCACTCGTTCGCAGGCTACTACTGCCTGGCATGAGGAGCGCGGATCTGTTCCCTTTCAGGCTAAATCATTAATTATTGCCAGAATCAGTACCAACATTCAGCAACTACACAATTTGCCGCTCAGAATTTCCATCCCCCACATCCATGAAGTAGGGGAAGGAAAAGAAAAGACATGACAATACGAGTCAATCTGCACCATGAAACGGTGCACCATGGGACAACAGGATTACAAGAAAGCGCCTGTCAATCCGACCCAAAGGTTTAAGTGCCCAGGACCGCTACTAATTTTCTGAACAAATCATGGAATCATTGAGGAATAGCCAGTATTCAGGACCAACAGATTGTTCCCTCAATAATTTGTCTTCATAATTTTGAGGGTGTAATAGCTAGGATTTCTGGAGAAGTCCAAAAAAATGATATTCCAAGCATCAATTTTGGATTGTTGGTACGGATAAAAAATACACCAAAGATCAAAGTCTATTCAAGATAACTAAAGATACAAACATATTACCTACAGTATTGGGTACCGATATCTTATAATTATATATATATCAAAAAATAACAGAATATTTTGATATCTATTAATTTTGGGATAGCTGGGCCTACTAACCATCATTCCCGTGAAGTCGGAATGAGCTCGTGAAAAAAATCATCCGGAAGAGCTGTTTGGGTAACGTGAGGTTTCAAGGGCAATTTTTTTGGGAAGTTGAAACTTGAAACTTGTGGGTAATTTTGAATGCAATGCTGGCTCACCATGGCTGGAGATTTCATGATTTCATTGTACAGCCTCAACCATCAGCATCTATGTTTGGATCGTTTGAAAATTGAGATTTCTTGTGATTGGATGTTGCAACAGCTGCGTTTACACCTGAGACAATTACATAATAACCAACAACGGTCCAAGCGAAACATCGGTTTGCGCTGGTCAAGATGTGCCAACAGAAGAATCGTCCTCGAGTCCTACTGCTATCCGCTATCCAAATAGACCTGCA
The DNA here is from genome assembly GCA_947184155.2 of Cladocopium goreaui. Lineage (NCBI taxonomy): Eukaryota > Dinophyceae > Suessiales > Symbiodiniaceae > Cladocopium > Cladocopium goreaui. Next base: position 97,188 of record CAMXCT020002635.1, read on the forward strand.
GGAAGGGGCATCATAGTAGTTAGCTAAGATGGTTTACAACTATAACATACTATAATAACAATGATGCATCATACTTACAACTATATTTAGACAAGGTTATAAACCAACTTATAACTAGGAGGCCCCTTCCTGTGGTTGTTTCCAATATTTCTTGGATCTCTGAAAGACTATAACTTGATTTTATGATCTAGAACTAACTCAAGTAGTCGTATAAGTTTGAGGGGTTTGTCTGAAAATGAGGTGGCCAAAATCCAATGGTTTGAGACATAGTTTTCCCTATCACCATGGACATTTGAGTTTGACACATACCCGGTTATTCCATTTTCAGACACACCCAAATATAATATAGTTGGTCAGTTTATATCATCATATATTTAATTATATATATATACACATATCCCATTATATCCCATGATGCTCCATTAAATCAGTAATATTGGCTAGTAATCCTATCTCAGCTAAACCTCCCATGGGTGCCTTGGCGGAGGCCAAGCCGCATTCTTTGCACAAATTTGTCAGCTCTTCTACCTCCAGAGACGGCCAGTGCAACAAAAAAAATGTGTCTTTTTCGATACTTGGAAGTGCAGTTCCAGTTATAAGTGCATATATAACCACAATTATAGAGATTATATCCCAGCTTATGGCGTCTTATTGGCGTCTCATAATCATTGTTATACGGTTATACACAACTGCGCCCCCTAGCATGTGCTTGTGAAAATATGGGGAGCCATGGGCTTTCCCATAAACTCACACCCTCCGGTAGCTTAACATTGCCATGGTATAGATGGATGAAAATAGCCCATTTACAGATGTGTTTGCCTATAAAAACAGTGATCTTTCACTCGCAGTTGTTCCACTAGTTGTAGATGACCTTTCTTTAAACATGGTGATTTTCCTTGGCAATGTTAAGTAACCAGAGGGTAGATGTGCCACGGTCAAGTTACATATGGGAGATCAACCAACCATATTATGGTGATTGAATGGAAATATCATGGGAATAATTGGAATATGAACATATAAACCATATCAATTTTAGAGGTCGACCATTTTTGGATAATTTTGACCAATCAAACATGGAGAAAAACACAAGTTTTTTCATGTTGATGAACACCATAAATATCCATAAATTGGTATGTTACCACATTTTGCCTCAAACTAAGAAACATCGATGGCTATGATGGATATTAATGGAACAATTTGAAGGGAAACTGTACAGCAATCCACGGGTTGCACCCCCAATGCTTTCCCTGGAAGATATCCATGTTGATGATAGCTCCAGGGATATCCCCATTGGATCAATTCTTTTTTTACAGCAAGAGAAAAGCTCTGCCAGGGAAAAAGGAATCCATAGTTTTACAGGTCATGGCGTCTTACCGAGAATGCTAGTTTCAACAAGTCTGCGAAACAAAAAACAACAACCTGGATTCGTGGTGAGAACTTTAGGCTTTGTCATGTCAGATCTAGCCATATTGAATTTACAGGTATAATATATCAATGTTGCTGATAATATATCCGCAGAATCACTGAAAGTCAAGCATAGAGCAGACTAATTAATATGTCTTCTTGCCAACGGCAACATGGCAACACATATCCATCAAATTGATTTGTTGATCGTCTTCCCAAACATTGGTGAAAAAAGACATGTATCAACCAGTCAAAGGCACTTCGCCCAACAGGGAGAGCCAACATGATCTAAGACTGAACAAAAAACATCACAAATATCATAAATATGCCAACGGACTCGGTACCGTCGCACAAATCCACATCCGGTAGCCTGGGGTGGGGTGGGGTGGGGTGGGGTGGGATAAAAACGTCATTGGCATTTCCACATGAACCTGGTGCTACGCTCTATATGACCTTCAAGTGCAATTCCACATGAACTTGATGCTACGCTCTATGATCTTCAATTGCAATTCCACACATCTGCATCCGATAGTCTGGGTTGGGGTGGGGTGGGGTGGGATAATAGCGTCATTGGCATTTCCACATGAACTTGATGCTACGCTCTATGATCTTCACTGGCATTTCCACATGAACCTGATGCTACGCTCTATGATCTTCATTGGCATTTCCCCATGAACTTGATGCTACGCTCTATGATCTTCAATGTGAGAAAAAGTTGTGGTTGCCCTTTTTGGGGCTGAAGTGATGGAAGGGTTGTCATTCCCACAGTAGACGGACCTTTTCTTTTGATAGGTTTTGAATGCAAAAACTGGCTCCTCGCTGTGAGGACGTAGTAATTTTGATCATTTTCGCACGCCGGTAACGCTTCCGCCGGGATAAATATGATACATATATATATATATACAAATGAGACATAGATATGACACATATCATAATATGTTTGATGTAAAATATATAATATGTAGAGATATATATATATATATATTTATATGTATATATATATATAGGATTGTATTGTTCTATCTCTTGGGGGGGACACCAGAACCACTACATTTAGACACCGTTTCAACAGAACAAAATAACCCACCCAATTCATGGGTGGTGAGAAGTAGCAATTTAGGAGCCCTTGTCACCGACTTTTGGACAATAATCATCAATGATCATCAATAATCATCAATGATCAATAATCATCAACGATCATCAATGATCATCAATCATGATCAATCATCAATGATCAATAATCATCAACGATCATCAATGATCATCAATCATGATCAATAATCTATATTCAAGTTGGGTAGTTCATCCCAGTTGAATAACAGAATGCTACTCAATAGTTCAGTTGGATTGATTGACTACACTATCTCCATTTGAGTCCCAGTTCTGATACTATTTATCATAGTTCATCCCAATATGAATACCCTCTGGTAATTTAACATAGCTGTTGAAAATGGCCCAGTCGAAATAGTGGATTTACCCATTGATAGCATGGTGGATCTTTCCATAGGTTTTTGTATGTTTACCAGAGGGTAATAAACCTGGTGCTACTCAAAAATAACCAGAATGAGTGCCTGCCAGCGTTGGGAGGTGCTTTCACTTGGCCAACGCCTGCGTCGGCTGCACAGACGGGGAGGTGCCACGGAGGTAACTGGCCATCGAGAAGTGGTGGTTGAAAAAAGCCAATATTACAAGGGATTACTGATATATATATATATATGTATTAGATATATAGTTCTTGACATTATCAACCTGGCTATACATATCAACTGATGATTGAGTATATTATTGGTATATCTATAGTCATTGGCTTTATATGTATATACAGTATATATATATATATAATATCAACTTATGACTGGGTTCCCCCTTCGTTCAGAAGTTGGGTTATTACTAGAGTTAGATAGGTGAGTCACTTTCCCAACAAAGATCCACCACCCCCAGGTGCCACCTTCTGTGGGTATCCGAACCCATTTCCCATGTATTGAATCAGCGGCAAGAGTCATGGTATAACCAAATTAATATGGGAAAAGTGGGAATTGAAAGGTTAGTAGTGGGAATACCTGATACTTAGTCAATGATAGGTCAGCAATAAGTATTTCAAATCATCCATTGCACTGTAAGGTTAGTAATGTCAACCCTGGATTAATAAACCGTGGTTTATTAATTGGGGGGTACTCCCCAAATAGTCATAATATGATACTCAAATGGTACCCTCCCAATTAAACAATCTAGGGGTTTATTAATCCAGGGTTGACATTACCCTTTGGTGAACTAACATAGCAATAGAAAATCACCATGCTATCAATGGGAAAACTCACTATTTCTATGGCCATTTTCAATAGCTTTTTGTATGTTCACCAGAGGGTAATGGGAAAAGTGGGTAATCATCTGGTAATTTAACATAGCTATTGAAAATGGCCATAGAAATAGTGGATTTTCCCATTAAAAATGGTTATTTTCCATAGTTTTGTGTATGTTCACCAGTGGCTAATCATCTGATGCTTTGAAATCCACAGAAAAAACAACTTCGGAATTGCCTTGGCTCCAAGTCAGACGGAGTCAGTTGGATTGACTGACTGATAAATAGCTAGTCCGACATAGTGCTTATGAATTTATAGGACACTATTAACTCTCATAAGCACTATAGGATTATTGAAATAGTGCTATGATAAGTGTCCGACATAGTGCTTATGATTGATTGACTATGATAAATAGTTCAATTTAACACTATTCATAGTTGATTCTGGATAAAGTGACATATTTCACTTATTTAACTATGAATTAAAGCCATAATATAGGGATAGTTATCCCAACAAGCCATCATTCCAGGGACGTCGCATTTTTTCTTCGTTGTATCTTACCCAGACTGATGAATGAGCAAAACATATCCTTGAACATCAACACTGACTGGAAAATGGCTTGACTATTTTGAATGAAAGCGTTTTATGGGAGACAACTGCTTTGGCAGTTCCCACGTAAATCTTAGACATGCAACACAAGGGTCACCGCCGAATGGTTGTAAGTTGGACATGTCCCCTGTTGTTGCCGCTGTCTGTAGATTAGATGTGCCCTTTACTTCTTATTCTCAGAGATACGGGTATATCGGTAATCATTCTATCTATATCTATATAATCTTCACATCGAATGGACGTAATTTAGGACCATACAATCAATATAGTCTATATAGTAACTTGTAACATCTTAGATACGAGTATCAAGGTACTCAACGTTTCATCGCACAATTGGTCCAGCTCTGCATCTTCCGCCACCGAAAAGTGGCCCAATGGCCATGGAAACTCGGAAGGGCCAGGTTTCAATCCATCCGGTCACTCGGATGGGTATCCGCGAAATCATCACCAGTTGGGGGCCATGGTAAACATCCCATGATACCCTCTGGTAAACAACTAACATAACTATGGAAAGATCCACCATTGTTCATGGGAAAATTCACGAACTAAATGGTGCTTTTCCATAGTTATGTAACAAATTACCAGAGGGTAATCCCATGTTTAACGCTTTTTCATATAGTTCCCTTAAGCGTTTGGATTTCTGGTGCAGGATGAATCGCAACCATCCACCGTTCATCCAGCCTCTGTAAATCGGAGAGGTGCAACAAGGCAGCCTCCGGTTTCGGATCGCGAGATAGGGAAAAGGATAGATTTACCCATTGGTAATTTAACATAGCTATTGAAAATGGTGATTTATAGTGACATTTCCCATTAAACATTGTGATTTTCCATAGTTATGTTAGTTTACCAGAGGGTACCCACTGGAAACGTGTGGATTTTCGAGATGAGTTTTCAGCATATGAATACCCGGCCTGGTCAACATATACAAAAAGCTTTTGAATAGCTGGCCCAGTCGAAATAGTTGATTTACCCATGAAAAATGCTGGATCTTTCCAGTTCGCAAACTGTTAGTTTACCAGGCCGGGTAAGCATTTGAAATGGACACTTCGCCAGGCAAAATGGTACCGTTTCATCTATGCTCAATGGATTGATGGGAACATTCAGAAACCATGGGGAACCCAGCCATAAAGTGGGAAGTGTGAAGCGATACCTACAGCCAGTGGTGTATTACCCTCTGGTAAACTAACATAGCTATAGAAAATCACCATTTTGAATAGGTAAATCAATTATACATGAGGTATTTTCAATAGCTATGTTAAATTACCAGAGGGTAAATCAGCCCCCCCGTCCAAAAGAGCAAAGCGTATTGTCTTTTGAGTTATCCTGGCGCCCGAAGACAGCGACGAAGAGGTCAACCTATCCATATGTTCACCACTGAGGTCAAAGCAGCCGCCTCCAAGTAGCGCTTGAAGCTATCACGCACCAGCAAGACCGGGTCCTGCAAAAGACAGTTGCGAGTAATTTTGAGGGAACATGGCACTGAATAGAGTGTGCATAATTATCGCTGAATAATGATTCTAATATATTTTAATGGCACTACAGTTCTTGTCATTTTAAGAGTCTTTGAGTCTTTTTTTGTCATTCCCATGGAGATTTGAGATTGAAGATTTGTCAGAATTTGGGACTTAAAACCTGCAGCAGGCTATCAGGGTGATGGAAGGCGAAAGTTACGACATCCGTGGCTCTCCTGAGATGGCGCCATGGCGTGCGAAGTTGGTAGCTGTGATTCACCCTAAACCCAATTGGGATAACGCCACATCTCCAGAACCCTGGGATTTAATATGAGTGACCCTCTGGTAAACATACACATAACTATGGAAAATCACCATGTTTGATGGGTAAATGTAACTATAAATGGCCATTTTCAATAGCTATGTTAAATTACCAGAGGGGAATGTTGCGATGTTTCATGAGTGAGATTCATTGATGTTCCAAGGCTGTCCATCGCTAAGAACTTGGAAGGCCCCGGAGAAACGCGGCGTTGGATAGCCAGATTCTGGAGAAATGGTCAGTGCATTGGACCTTTGACACAAGTTCTTCCATGTTCTTCCTAGTCTGCCAATGCATTTCTGAGATTTCTTGGTCCATGTCGATAACTTACTTTGCACATCGCCCTCTGTTGGTAAACTCGTGATTTTCTTCAACGAGAACGGCCATGTCATGATTCAGTTGCATGTCAACCAACAAAGCTCGCGTCATGAGCCCAGGTTCCACGCATCGGTCCAAAGTTCAAGTATTCAGAAAGCTTGCCTCGAGCCTCCAAATTTGGTAACCAGTTCTGAAGTATTAATCTTGATTGTCAAATCACCAAGCAGTTGAGACATGTTGAAACATGTGTTGAAACTTGAAACCTGTGATATTTCGATGTGCAGCCCAAGCCGGAATGGGAGCCCACCAAGATTCAAACAGAATCCTGTCCAAGCTAACCACACAACCCAGGAAGTCTTAGGCCTTTAAGGCCTTTAGCTGAAATTATGCTGATATACGAGCCAACCCCCAAAAATGATAGAATTCGGTACTCAACGAGGGTTATTCCATGTTATTCCATCCTAAACGTCACGCAGTCCAAGACATGTTTGACCTAGTTGTTCGATAAAGCTTGTGGTCTGGCCGCCCACAAGCTGTCTGTTTCAAACAATACCCGTCATGTACTGTTCCCCTAGCCAACATGGACCCGACCACATTGCGGGTTGGAAGATTGCTATACTCCTCAATAAAAAAGAAACCAACAGTTGTTGTGAACTTAACCTAAGGCTAAAACACATCCCAATTTAATTAGTAAATATGACGTAAACCAATATTAATCCTAATTTTTATCCTAAATATTAACCTTAGGACTTAGGACAGTGATTGTAGTGATATATTTCATATAGGCTATCCGGCTATCCTCAACCAATCAACACAACGTCGCGAATCCGTCGCGAATCTCAGCATCCCCACGGCGCTCAGCAAAGAGCGAGGATGGTGCCTTTTAGGTAGCTTAACAATAACAACCCCAGGGGGTTTTAGCCCGTTGGGAACATGATCTACATTACCCTCCAGTAAATAAACATAGACCCTGGCAGATAGGGGTTGGAAGATTAGTTTCCACTAAAAACTGGTGATTTTCAGGGTCTATGTTAATTTACCAGAGGGTATCTCCCATGACGGATCCATGGTGCTGCTAAAAAAATGGTGTGCCATGGATCCCATCAACATACCCCATCTTTTTTATCACATATACCAGCACCATGGATCCGTCATGGGCTATGGTGGAAAAGCATGCGACAACCACATCTTTTTGTATGTCTACAGGAACTTAAAACCAGAAAACCAAACAAGGCTCAAAATATGAGGCTTTCTCTGCTCGAAACAAAATGGCATATGATAATGACTTGGATGTCTCTGAAGTGTTGGCAGTGTGCACAGCGGAGCTCATCTTAGAGCACATCCATTGATGGGTCCTCTGAATTCGCGACATGCGCGGGAAAACAAGTGTAGATTTCTGGCTATTGGAGGTTACTGGGACATATCTATCAGTTAGGAACCATTGTTTTATCATTAATATTTTATCAAACAAATCAGAGTATGGTCCAAAGCCTGGTACCTCTAGTCCACTATACTATGTTACTATGTTAAACAAAAAGAAGATGCACCGTTCCGATGGCTTATTCATCGAAAGCACTTGAGGTGTTGTACCTTTGACATACTTTGACTCACCTATGATGCTATGTCACCGAATTCTGGCACCCCCCAATGAAACAAAGACAAGAAGAATCAAAACTATCTTACTGCACCGTTGGTGGTTTCTCTTCTCGAGAAAAACAAACATGAAAGTACCACCCATGTATATTGGGATCATTTTACCCTCTAGTAAACAAACGTAACTATGGAAAATCACATTTTTTTAATGGATAAATCCACTATAAATTGCCATTTTCAATAGCTATATTAGTTTACCAGAGGGTTACATTTTTTAACCCACTCAATTTACGGGATATCGCCAGATGTTGAAAAAGGGCATCCAATTGGAAAGCGGGTCCTACATCCAAGATCATCAAAGTAACACCCTGCGTTTCAAAGTAGCCACTGGGATAAAAATGTTGTTTGGTTTTCAAAAGGATAAAGAATATACACAGATTCAATGCGTCCATTCTTGCAGTGAATTGCAGTACAACTGGATTCATATGGAGGTTTCCTAAAATAGGGGTACCCCCAGTTCTCATCCATTTTAGATTGCGATTTTCCGTTCTAAACCATCCAGCTATTGGGATATTCCCATTTATGGAAACCCCCATATTGACTAGCCTCTGAGTACATAGATATCCGAACCGAGCACGCCTGCCCCCGATAGATTTCATAGGCACCACCAGTGGTGCGCCCCGCGCCGCCCTGGCGGACATCTGTTTGGAGAACTGTCCAATGAAACGACTAGTCATGGTCAGTACCGAAACGTAGTTAGTTAGATTGTTTGTTTGTTAGTTAGTTAAGTAGTAAGTAAGTAAGTAAGTTAGTTAGTTAGTTAGATAGTTAGTTAGTTAGATAGATAGTTAGTTAGATAGATAGTTAGATAGTTAGTTAGTTAGTTAGATAGTTAGTTTTAGTTAGTTAGTTCGTTCGTTAGGTAGTTAGTTTGTTTGTTACCAGTCACTACCATTAATTAACTAATTTTGCTCATAGTTGGAAGATCAACATGAAAAACATGGACGCCAGCAGAACACATTGGTGGTGAGATTGACTTAGATCTATTCCCAGAAAAAAAACAAAAACAAAACATATCAAACATAGCGAAACCATCCAACTGAAGTTGGCCCCCAAAACGTTATCAAACTTAGTTTCCAACTAGGCTAATGTTTGGATTCATGGTGGCTACATCTATAGTTAGATGGCTTTGTCTGAAATAGGCTGCTCAAAAAAATCAAACCTAGTAATTGTCCCCATTGAACAACATGCAATGCTATACTACTCCAAAAGTTGATTTGATTTATCATCATGGTTCCCCATTGCTATTTCAATGGCATTGCTAATGGTATACCCCATGTTCTGCCCCGAATGCCACTTTATAAATGTCTGGTTGGTGGTTTTTAGCCACCCCTCTGACAAATAAGACTTCGTCAGTTGGGATTATGAAATTCCCAATATATGGAAAAATAATCCAAATGTTCCAAACCACCAACCAGATGTTTATTTCAATAGTTCTTATTTCTATGGAGTCATCAGTCCATGAGCTGACTTACTACCCGGCATGGGCGGCCGGAACAGCCCACCTTGAGCACTGGCAACTGATTCGCCTCCAGCCCTGAGGGCTTGAAGGGCTCTGCCTGGCAGATCTCATGACCATATTGGACTATCAACAGGTCTATGACTGATCATCCTCTCGTGTGGAGTTCCATACTCAACACTTCCAGTATGGAAACTACTGAGTATACTGTCCCCTGTCGTTATCATCTGTAACGTGCGAGGTACCCAGTTCAGACAAGAACATATGAGGTATGGATAAGTAGAGAATTCAGCTGGTTCATAGGCTGCATTATAACCTATTTTAACAGCTGTATTTGGAGGTTTCCAATCCATGGGGGTACCCCTAGTTCTCATCCATTTCTTGTTGGCATGTTCCATGATTTTCCATGAAATAAACCATCCAGCGAGCTTGGGATATCCCCAAAAAGAGCGACTTGTTGGAGCGTTTCGTTAGTCCCCCGCCCATGGTCGTTCCGAGTCACCTCATCCGCAATGCCCAAAAAACCCACGGTGTTCAGCACCTGGCCACATGTCGCCCTGCCCTGACGACATGCATCGCAAAGTTGGGTTCCTGAAATGAGCTTGCAACAACAAGTTCTGACTTGATGAATCTGTGCTCACTTTTTTTCGAGCTATCAAAACTTATAGCCTTACTTATTACTGTACCTTCCAGTGGATGCAAATTTGAAAGTCAAATACTCTTTTCTACCTACCGAAGTAGTAGGTAAAGTGGGTCACTGGGATTTCTTGGTGAACCAAGTTGTCGGATGCTCTTCCATTGCTGGTTGGTCGTTCAGCACATTTCGTGGAATTCCTGAGTACATCTGCAATTGCCCTCAACATAAGGCTTGATAAAGAAGTTAGCAAACACAATCAATCATGTTTGGGACCTCATATATCATGACATTGAAGCCATCAACCATTCTTATCTCTGCACGAAGGCTCAATAAATCCTGATTGTTCTGGACAAATTAAGATCATTTCCAACATCATGCTAAACTGGAAATCACAGCTATCTTCAATGATATCTGAATATGAATCATCATTGTTATACCTATAGGTATATCCTTGATTATATATCATATATATATATATACAGCAAATCATCATTGTAATAATATATATATATAGATATACAAAACATCATTCTGACTCTAACATCATTGAAAACTGGAAAAAAAAAAACTCCATGTTTCTGGATGATTCGCCTGGCCGGCGCCGAAGACGACCACAGGGCCGTTACCCACTTGCACCTAACGGGCCATGATGCTAATCTGTGCAGGAGTATGATGGTAGCAATATATTGGAACGGTTATCTAAAAAAAAGTTATTCATAGTAATATGGTAGTCATATTATTAATCAACTATCATAACCACATTATTCATCAACTATTACAATACATTATCCATGTTGCCATCAACTATTGCTACCATCATACTACTCCTACGAATGGGATAATGATGATAATGACTATGGTTCTATTGATATCCCGTTCATTAACTATTGTATTATATAACCATAATTATTGGATCAATATAACAACCGTTATTTTTTAAACAGCAATAGTATATTTGAATAAAAGTGTATTAAAGTTACAATTACACAGACGCATCAGACCATTCATAATGTTCATAATGAGTCCATTTATATCTATTGATAGTTATATAGTATAAGTACCCTCTGGTAAACATACATAACTATGGAAAGATCCACCATGCTATTCATTGGAAAATCCACTATTTCTATGGCCATTTTCAATAGTTATGTTAGTTTACCAGAGGGTAATATGATAACTACTCTGGTCAACTTTGAGAAATTCCGTGCAACAACTTGGTGTTTTGTTGGCAGATATGACACATGTTTCCATTCGGAGGACTTCAGCCACGGCCAAGAAAAATACCCAGGTCATACCGGGGAAAACTTGGGGATTCCCAAAAGATTGTCGAAGAAGCATGGTTGGTTCATGTACGTTCTGAAAGCGTAACTTGATATGTAGACACTCACACCCTGAAAAACATGTTGTAGACAGATGAAGCTAGTCTCGAGTATCATCTACCAGAACAGAACTGTGATCTAGGAGCCAGCATCCCATACAGTTGAGATGGGAGTGCTTGATCGGTGTCTCTTGGACTTTTCGATGACTTTCCAACCACTCACCAGGTTTCCTTAAAACACACCCATCCAAAAAGAATCTCATTCCGTTTTAGATTATTATACCCGGGGTTATCATTCAGTAAATGAAATGGGGTTATAACATATTGTAACTGACTTATAGCTGGTAAGGGGCCATAACTGAAGGTATTCAATGTCATCAGCTCCATGGCTGGAAAATGCACCATTTATAGATAATGCTCTCATCTCTATATATACATAATATACAAACATACATACATACATACATATATATATATTCTATATATATATATACAATTATATATAATTAAATATATAATTATATATATAAGTATCTATAAGTATATATAATTATATATAATTATACATACATACATATATATATATATATGTATATAATTAAACATAGATGCCATTATATGCCCATTTAGTTCAGGAGCTTTCCGGCCCTGATTCGCGGGCAATCAAAAGAACACTGCTGGCCACGGTTGCCATCTTTGGCTGAGCCTCCCTACTTCAACGACCCCACTTTCCTCAGGCGCGTGGGAAAGTGGTGTGTCATCCATCAACAACGATTTAAGATGATTTATAAGATGGTTTTAGATAATTTATAAGATGATTTATAACATGAAATATTATATATACGATTATGTATAAGATTTTATAAAATGATTTATAAGATGATTAAATTTATACGATGATTTAAGACGATTCAAGATGATTCAAGATGATTCAAGATGAACCACTTAAGGTACTTTGAGATGGTTTCCCATCATGGATCAAGAGCTTGCCCCACGATATGACGATGTCTCATTTCAAGATCTAGAAACTGCAAATGCGCTCCCTCGTAAGTAAGTGATTCGAGGAAACTGGTTATCTGGTTGATATTTTAGCCAGACAAGAAAATATATGTCAGCTGATATCTTTTTGCAGGGGATCTTGAGCTACCCTCTGGTAAACTAACAAAGCCATGGAAAAATCTCTGTTTTTTATAGTTAAATCATTGTAAATCATCTATAAATGTTCCATGTTCCATAGCTATGTTAGTTTACTGCAGGGCACTTAATGTATTGAATCTTCCTTAAAGACATGTTTCCTGTTCACTACAATCCAATGGAGTCTCCAGCCAGGCCATCAGCTGCACTACCAACAACCTCGGATTCCCTGGATGAGTATCTTGGAGTGATGTGGTCCACGTGGTTTCAGCCCATATCAAACATATGTGAAGTCAATGATCAGCATCCCAGAAATCTGGGGTGAATCTTGTATTTTTACATGTTTTGAACATAAACATGAACACATCAAGACATCCCCAGTGATCTTTGAAATCCCGATGTTTTTGTTGTTTTGTCACCAAGCCATCCGCCATCCATCAACCCATCAACCCATCTGTCCCCAGCTTCGATGATGTATGCCGGTCCCCTGTTCTTGAGCTCCAAGACCTCATGTGAAAGGATGGATCTCCACTTCTGTTGGACATCCGGTTTTGTACCCTCTTGTAAACTAACATAACTATGGAAAATCACCATTTTCAATGGGTAAATCCACCCTAAATGGTCATTTTCAATAGCTATGTTAATTTACCAGAGGGTATGTGACTTTTCCTAAAAAAACATGTTCACTGGATTGGTTTAAGGGAAAATCTACAGGAAACCGTGGTTTTTACCATCAAATATGACGGGCTTTCCTGTAAATGTTCCCATCATCCAATTCTATGATGTTGGTGTCTTTCAGTAGTTACTAACATAAATTGTCTGGTATATATCATCGTACATATACAACTTGAAACTCATGGGGGATGAGGATATCATGTATATATATACATACATGTATCCATTGAGAAAACCCTCACCAATCAACAAGGGGGGGGTCACGACTTTCACAAGTTGGGGAATTGGACATCCAACCCACCATACCATGGGGACTGTCACCAAGAGATTTGACTGACATAAACATGGGCAAACAAAAACAGGTGGAGATACAACTAAAAGAACCAGAACACATCACACATATGGTTTTACCATGTTTTACCAGATAACATGGACTAATTACCGCCATCAGCACAGCTTACCATTTCCTGAGACAATCGGTAGATCATGAAATGACGGGTTTGTGGGGTCCAGTTCCAGACAGGACACACCCTCAGGTATCATAATCTCCACCCCAAACAACAGCACCCCTGCGCTGGCTGAAGATCAGAAAGACATCCTGTAAATCTCAATCTAAACAAACCTTGAATTTTATGGCAAACATATTTAAAGCATATTAAACTATACTAAACTGCTAAACTATCCATCCAAGGTTTCCTATAGTCAAAGATCTCCAGCGTCAGACCCCTCACAGCCACGCACAGCCACGCCTCTTTGGGTTTCAGATTGATGCGAGGCGCCTGTGGATGGACCAAGGCTTTTGTTTTGGTGCTCCCACTGTTCCCCATCACCGAATTCACCGCAGCTTAAAAACTAGAATTCGGCATTCATATCTCTACAGTTGAAATGCACTTTCTTTTCACCTACCAATCTTTCTAACTCCAGCCTTCGGCGCTGCAGCATAAGGTAGCAGTGCATCGCAATGCCTGCATGCATGCCCAGATCCCATACCCATACCATACATCTGTATGCTGAATTTAATTAACTGCAGCATATATTACAATGATATTTCTTAGGTGTTACATTGTATATATTTTTAAAGATCATATGTTATATATATATATATGCATATATACACAATATAGAAACACCAAAACACCCAAGAAAAGATAGAACAGGTTCAATTCAGGGGGTTGCTATACATGGTTCAATACGCCTCAAAAAAAATAACCCAACTGTTTTTTGGGATAAAAAGCAGTGCGGCGCAGTCGCCAAAGTTATGATCCACGAACCCTGAAGCTCGGAAAGAAAAAGCAGCCCTGGGGGCCCCAGTTATTTTTGTGATTTTAGGCTCTGAAACAGGGCCACAAATCAGCAAACATGTGAATTAAATATAGTTGAGTGGATATAAATTGATATAATAAATGACATCATCTGATCATATATTTGGCTTTATTTGGCTTTCATTTCCAGTACATGGGTCGAACAAGATTGAAACCTACACCAATGGAGGTTCAGGTGCGTATCCAACGATTGGGGTGGATACCTTGGCAATGAGTTCAGAACAACCCCAGCTAGTGATGGGTGGAAAATGTGAAGTTCGGCTCACTATCTTTTCATGCCCCATGATTCAAGGATAGCTATACGATCAGCAATCTGAAGAAACAGTCCAAGATTAGAAGTGTAGCAACTTCAGGAGTTACTAACATGTTTCCACATGGCGAAGCTTGTTGATCCTCTTCCAAATGTTGACAACTGTTAGTAAAGTATGTTTCATCTTGACCTATCCGTTTTGGTCAAGCAAAGACCGGCCATTTTATCCATCAAAAAAACATGTCTTTCTTCAACGAAACCACCACCCATCCAAGCACTGAGGTCCTGAAAAGGGCATTGGACGCCAAAACTTCGCAGATCAGAGCCTCCTCATCTTGACCTCGTGGGATTCCCGTAAGATGTCTTGGAAAAAAACGCCAGGGCCAAGGGGCCAAGGGGTGATCCAAATGCAAGAAAAAACAATGCACTTTATATATGAACATAGATGTATAATATGAACATCATGAACATAGATGTATAATATGAACATCATGAACATAGATGTATAATATGAACATCATGAACATAGATGTATATGTAATATAATGAATATGATGAAGCCATGTTCATGAACTATTCCCAATTTCACCAGAAATGGGTGAGATTCTAATCCTGAAAAGTTGAAAAGTTTATTGTTGGTTTTAGCACATGATATTGATCCCGTGTTTGTCACATGACCCTGCCCCACACTGAAAAAAAGTTGGTTTATGAAGGTCATTGACGAATTCCATATACTTACCACCATAGAGCCATAGAAGTCACCAAGTGAAACCGTTGGTTGGCTAAATCCCATGAAATCAAATCAGCATTTGGAGGTTTCCTGAAATGGGGATATCCCCAAATCATCTATTTTAGATTGGGATTTTCCACATTTTTCCGCTATAAACCATCCAGCTATTGGGGTACGTCCATGACTATGGAAACCCTCTGTGTTGCGAAAAGCTGGTCACCTCTAGGGTGACCCGTTGCCGAGGAACTGTACTCTTGAGTCATCCGTAGGAAATCCTCGGCTGTGCCAATGAGGTGTCCACAGGATCAACCAGCCAACTAGGGAAACTTGGAGATTTTTCATGGGAATTCATGGGGACACATGGAGATACTGTGGATGGAAGAAATCCTGCACCAGCTGGGATGAAAGCCTATGAACAATGGGATAAACCACCTATTAGATTCTATTAGCTGGTGCAGGATTTCTTCCATCCACTGTATCACCAAGTTTAATATGATTTGGATGTGTCTGAACATGGGCTATACTCTCAGTTACAGCCAATTTAGATCAATTTAGCAGGTACAATGACAATGAACTAGTGGATATAGTGGATTTATAGAAAGGTACCCTATTTTCACACAAACTGATATAACAAATGCATGAAAATAAGTCTACTTCAGGAATCATGAGGAATCTCAACAAAAATCTGGATCTGAATGGATTTGATAAATTCAGAAGATTACCAAATGGGGATGGGTCAAAACCCTATCCCCCTGGTGAACATCAAAATAGCTGGTAAATGGATGTTCATCCCCCTAAAAATGGTATGTATAGGTATTGATCCATAGCCAAATCTTGCAGTTCTTAAATTTTGAGGCCTACCAGCCATTTTAGAGTAGAGGGCAGGGTACCTGGGGTGATTTTCGCAGTCTTCATCACTGGGCACCCTGGTGCGGCTCAAAAGTAGCCTCAAAAGCCTCAAAGTCGATGGTTGGATGGTCGTGATTTCAAAATGAAACTCAGCCAGCCAGCAAACATCCGGCCAAGAAAAATCGCCGATTAGGAACTCTTCCTATGAAAATGTCCAAAGATTATAGATATTATAGTTTGTATCAATATGAGTCTGATAGTCTGATAGTCTGAGGGATACCTAGTATTAAATAGCCATTTTTCAAAATAGGGAAAAAATGATACGAACTGAACCTCTGGATGTTCTGGATGTTGGGGTAGCTCTTCCAACAAAGCCATCTCCAAATGCACCGCGGAGGCTCCACCGCGCTGCTAGAGATGCCATCCTTCACCGTCAGGGCCTTCCTGACGGAGATATTCAAACAGCCCATGGATTGATCCATAAAATCATGGCCCAACGTGTGCAAGATATACCCTCTGGTAATGACTAACATAGCTATTGAAAATGGCCATAGAAATAGTGGATTTACCCATTGAAAGCATGGTGGATCTTTCCAGTTCGCTATGTTAGTCATTACCACCAGAGGGTAGATCTATTGGCAGTTGAACAGGATTTTATCATCTATAAAAAGGGATCGTAGTGGGGACTTCCCCATCTATAGAACTGTAGATGTTCATCTTCGGAAAATCATCAAGGGTGATTTCCATGGGAACATCATCTTTGAATGTCGATTTTAACCAGCCAAAATGCGGGTATTTTACAATCCAAACATGTGGATTTAACAAAGGAATACATTTTTTTGGATTTAGCTTTGGCCAAAGAAATAGGCTAGTTATCATGAATATCATTGCAAATTTCATGATGAAATCATGAAATGTTCCATGAGATTTTAGGGGTATCGTTCCATGTTTTGCCTACAAATAGTGATGCGCAGCAAGCAATCGGTTATTTTTGTTTAGAAGGTACATCACATGAAAGTAAATCAGCAAACATCATATTGTGATTTTACTACGTTGTAGATGGGGTTATAGAATTTGTATGGGTACTTATCAACATATCCGCCAAGGTCGACCTTGGAAATGATCTACATATGCTGGATATAATATGTATCTCAGTTGTTGACCGTACACGGATAGTGTGTACCATATGCGTACCATGAAATTCGTCCAAGTTCTATGGCATCAGAGTTGGACATCAGCATTACAAACAACACGATTTGACGCAATGTTTCCGAAATATCAACTGATGTCATATGCGAAGGATTTCATCACTGTTTCCCCACCATTCCAAATCATCTTCACTACTACCCTAAAGAGGAAATGGAAATGCAGGTGCCATCACTGGTCTAATGTTACATCCCGAAAACTGAGCAGAATAAACCACACAGCGTTTTTGGGACGCAGTTCTCTATCCCTATCCTATACCGCGAGTGTCTTATTTTTACCTATCCATTTAGCTTCAAAATCACCCAAACCTAGGTAAAAAAAACAGGGTCAAGCCACCAACTCTAGATATGAAACAAGCATCACGTACAAGTCAATAAACACATCCAATAAAATTATTGGTTACCATCATATATTCTCTGGTTATTTAACATAGCCATGGAAAATGGTCCATTTATAGATGGTTTACCTGGGTTTACCTATTAAAAATGGTGATTTGCCATCGCTATGTTAAATAACCAAATGGTAAACTAACATAGATGTGGAAACCCCACCGTTTGTAGATCAAATTTTCCCAACGGGAAACGCGAAACGCAGAGAGCCTGTTCTCAGAGTGCCTCCCCTGGACGAACTCGGGATACTCCTCCCTGAGAGGCAGTCAGGGCAACACGATGGGGGAAGACATGGGGGTATCATGGGGATATCATGGGCTATATACATATGTATATATATACACATACATTTGATATGATATGATATGCATTCATTCATATTTGATGTGTATCCCACCTTTTAATATTGATGTATAGAATTAACACATAATTAATAATATCACATAGATCTTTTATCATTGGGATATCTTTGGCGGAGTGAAGATAGAGCGTTCGAGCAGCAAAAATGGTGATGTGTGCAGATTTTGCAAGATCTCCTGGGATTCTCGAATGGGATATCATGGGATGGATGCATGTGTATGTATATAATATATATATATATAAAGTAATCATATATATATGTAATTATATTATGTAATCATACATATATATATATTTATATTATGTAATCATACATATATATATATTATGTAATCATATATATATATATATATATAATGATATATATATAATGATATATATATAATGATATATATATGTAGGAATGTAACAGAATGATGGCATTCTATGGGGATATAGTGGACACATGATGGAAATTAAACCAACAAAAAAAAACAATACCAGGCAGCAACCAATGCGGCCAGGACGCTCTTCAGACATGGATCATGAGTGCGGCCGGGCCATGTTTTTTTACTTGCCAGACTGGGTTCGTAGAGCGCGTAGTCAAACTTGAAGGTTGAGGAGATGTTTGTTTCACTGGCCTGATTCCTGGGGAAAACACGAATTGAAGCCATGGTTTTCATTTTTTTTTTGGACCAAGAACTGGTTGGTGGTTTCAACCCCTCTGAAAAATATTAGTCAGTGGGAAAAATAAAATTCATGTTCCAAACCACCAATCAGAAGACCTGTTGAACCGAGACTAGGGATATGGAAGGAATGATTTAGGGAGCACTGGTGGTCCAATGTATTCTGGTGTTCAGATGGACTCATCTCAGTGCTAAATCATCCTTGTGCCAAAGCGAAGAACTGAAGGCAGCATCAGAACTGCTATCACGTGAATTTTAAAGCGGTTATAGTGACAAACACCTATTTAGAGGTTTGTGTTCAGTTTGTTTCCATTTTGTTTTGGTACGGTCAACATAAGTGTCCAATAATAACTTGAACCATGAGTCTCTTGACAGCTGTCAGACACATCCGTGGCAGTGGTGAAGCAGCCCTCTGATCCAACGGCGCGTTGCATGGCGGATTGCAAGGACGACACAGGGTTTGAAATGGGATAGTTCTAGGGAGTTTGGATTCAAGGTGAGTGGCTGTTATCTCCTATCTATAATTCTATCTATATACTTTATCTATACATTTATTCATATATATATATAGATATATTATCCATGTTTCACACAAATTAAATTGTTTATCTCCATCCATCTCTATCCATCTATTCACATAGTCGTGGTTCTAAAACTACCATGCATCTTCCTGGGACACAATGTTTTTCAGCCGAGCCAATGGCTGGGTAAACCCAAAAAATAACTGCTGGTTTTGCTGGTGGATTGCACTCTGTATATATTCACATAATTATACATGTATATATAGTTATACACAAATACGTATAATTATGTATATATATATATGTATGTATATGATTATGTAAGAATATTGTGTGTATTGAAAATGATATATGGATAAATGATATGGACGTCTATATTCATGGATTAACATGAATGTATAGTAAATAGTAGCTAATTTCATCCCAATATGTTGATTTGTTCATAGTTTTCGGTGAAATCATGTGAAATCAGGGTAATGTTTGCACATTTGAGAAAATTGATAAGAACATTGAAACTACCAAGTAGCAAAGCTCTTCGCATCCTACCTGACTACCTCTTGCAAGCCATCACTCAGATTTCAATTTATCTTAGTTTGATTCAGAATTTGCTATGCCAGTAAGCATAAAGGATTACACATTTATGGCATGCACGAGCTATATCCAATCCAACAGTCGCCCCTTAAGATCTTCCACTTCCTCTACCCGGATGAAACACAAATCTGAAAGCTGGCCTCTGAACACACACTACACTTCCCGGAACCCAAACTTCCTGGCAATTTCGGTGGGTCAATGACATATGGCGACTTGGATCATGTACCAAAAACAGGCCACACATAACCAATCTACACCTCAATATGTATATTCCCCCATCGAAACAAGCAACAAGTAGAACAGATTCAACCCTCTGTTTTTTTTTACGGTGTGCTATGGAAAATCACCGTGTTTCATGTGTTTCATAGGTGAAAAACCACCTATCAAGCGGGCCATGTTCCGAAGCTATCCACTACCGCCACTACCGTGCCCCAGGACGCATCGTGCCGTGCCGTGACCCACGGTGACCCAAGGGGGCGAAAACGGGGGGAACGCCTTGTCGGGAATTCGGATGCTTTGCGATGCACCTTGGCCAGCAAGGCTACAGCAATGGTCAATGGTTGATCTCCAGCTTCCTTCGTTAAAAAATGTTTTAAAAAAATATACATGGATTCTGTATGGTTATGTGGTGAAGTCATTTAGAGCCTAGAAAACCATAAGAATCTATGTTATGGCTAGAATTCATCCAGTAAACTGGTTTCGGGGCCTGGTTTGGACAAGTAGTCCTGCTAAATTGAATGCCTTTGGTGGAAATAAGAAGGGGAAAAAGGACAAAACCTGGTTTCACATTATACCAGAAAACTTCACAACTGGACTCTTAGGCCACTTTTCCCATCCAAAAAAGGTTCCATTTTTGTGGGCAGAGTTTTTGTTGGTATAGATTATGCTTATCCCTTCAGTGGACAACACATCAATTAATCCCCTTTGTGATCCTTGGTGCCTATCCCCTGCTACATGTATCCAACTTTTAGCAGGACCGGTCTTCGATCCATCCTCAGTCAATAAAATGAACAATAAAATGTTGGGATCTCCATCATCATCATCATCATCATCATATTTCATCATATTTCATCATATTTAATCATCTATCATCATATATCGTCATTTTTCATTATCTTTATTGTCCTTCCAATGTTTTAGAGACCCATCTGGGCTTAACAACCTACGCCACTTCTGCAAGCTGGCATAGGTTGTGTGTTATGATCCGATCCATGCAGTGATCAAAAAAGTTATCATATCTATATATATATATATATATACACACGTACATGTCGTATTTACATACATACGCATACACAATTGTCTTATATTTAAATCTCATCATACCATATACCCGTTGATGGTCGTTACTCTAGCTTCTTGTTTACAGCATTGTGTATGTTTACCACATTGTGCATGGTATACCCAATCATAAACCCAAAGTCCTATATCCGCACTGGTTGGTTAATAGGTATCCCGGTATCCCCTTAATAATGGGTTGCCACCACCGTAAACCAGGTAGCACGATCCACTAAGAACTAGAGAATCAACCATCATTTCTCAATGACAACCTGCTATGTTTAATTGGTTGAAAGCCCATAAGACCCTAGAAATGATGCGCACATGACATTAAATTCCAACTTAAATCCCATGACCGTATCTTAAAATCCCATGAGCATTCCATTCAAATCTTAAATCCCAGTCAAATCCAACCAAAGTCACATAAAATCCCAAATAATTATCTAAATAAATCCCGTTAATAAGAAACATCCTGAAGTCAAATAACAAAAACTCCAGACTCCAGAAAAGTTCCACAAAAAATCCAAAAACATATCAGAGTCAAAAACAAATCCCACTGAAAAGAAAACCGAGCTCTGCGAGGCGCTCTGCTTGGTGACTCCGATGCCCAGGCCGCCAACGCTACCATAGCTCATGCCACGGCTTTCGACCTCGCATACCCGCACCTCGTAGTACCAGCCCGCCGAGATCTGCGTGGGATGGCACCGTTTGGAGATGTTTTTTTTCTGATGTTCAATGGATTTAATGGGAATGTAAAAGAAAATAAGGAGATAGCATGATATACCCTCAGGTAATTTAACGGTTTGCTATGGAAAAACACATTTTTACAAGTAAACCATCTATATATATATATATATATAACATGGCTTCCATGGCTATGTAACAAATTACCAGAGGGTAAAGAAAGGGGCCAAACCCAAAAACGCCGAATCGAAGGGCCGAACCAGATTAAATGACCAAACCAAGAGTTTTGATTTTGGTACTGTAAGTTAATTTCCCCATGAATTAGGTCGATACTATTTTAAGTCGCTAAAATATGTGTCTTCTTTTTGTTGGCTAGTCTCGAAAGATATTGCCCATGTGCCAGAACAATGAGTTGGTCTGCAACTAGATTAACTCGGGTTTATCTTGGTTGTGATTATAGTATACTATATATATATGTGGATATTGGTATGGTATAGTAACTATATTGGTTGATAGTGACTATAGTATACTATATTGGTATACTATAGTATACTATAGATAGATGGAGTTAAGTTAACAAACACAACCGGGGAAGAATACTCAGCCAATCCCCGAGAATTGTCCCACCTTTTGGATAGGAGCGCTGCCGAGAACCATCGATTGCCTGGCCATTAACATAGCGGGGGTTTGAGGTCCTGCAAATTGGTTCCTTGATGTTCCTTGAATCCAAGCTGTAAGAGTTGATGAATATGGATGGTATAGCACGTGGAAGTGCAAATCGCACTGTAATACTGTAGTGAGGTATTAACACTATATATAACCACTATTATTGGTATTATAGCCACTATATAACCACTATAACCGGCTATCCTGTTAGGCAGCATATCGTCCATCAACTGGAGATATATTGATTCATATGAATCCGTTGATTTCATAAAAACCACGAGGAGAGAGATAGATTCACCGAAAAGCGACATATTCAATTTGTGTGCAGTCTGCAAAACAGATGGATTTGGAGGTGATCCAACAAAATGGTATATCCACATATATATATATGGGAAAATTATAATATTTCACTAACCTGAATTAAGGCCATTTTGGGATGATTTCCCTTACTAACCATGATTCCAGTGAGGTCGCAGTGAGGTCGTTATAATTTACCCAGATATATACAGTATATATATATATATATATACAAAAAACTTGGGGAGATCAGGTAACTGATATGCGATTTGCCACTGGTGATGATCACAATTCACCACGCCGCAAAGATTCTTGGGGAATGGTACAATATGTGCCATGGTACAATATGGTACATGCGATTTGTAGGCCATGGTCATCTGACCATGTTTAGGGTTTCCTTACAAGTGGCACATAGATCCTTCTTAACCCATAGGATCCATGGTGCTGGTATATACAGTATATATGCTAACATGTGGGGTATATTGATGGTAAATGTTACCATATATAGCATACATGCATGGATCCTATGGGTAATGGATTGACGACCATCCCTGAGTATCGATATATCATCTAGCTGCTATAGCTTCTGACCATCGAACATATGGTTATGATTCGTGGGTGAAAAACTCTCGTACCCAAACGCTACCCGTGTGTCATAGCTGGTATAGCTGGATATCGTTCTTCCCCCGGTCATAGTATACATCCATAAATGTAGATGTATATATACGTCCATTATACACATGGGTGTACTATTATATACACTGATAATCATACATATGGTACCCTCTGATAAACATACAAAAAGCTATTGAACATGACCCATAGAAATAGTGGATTTTCCCATTGAAAATGGTGGATCTTTCCATAGTTTTTTGTGCAAGTTTACCAGGCCGGGTAAATTCATTGGTGACTTGATCCATGATCAAAGAAACAGCCAATTCGCATCGCCCTTTGAACCTGCTTCCACGGCTTCTGGTGGCCACCATGCGATCCTGTCTGGCCATTTGCTTGGGAAAGGGAGGCTTTAAAACCCTGGGATTTTGGAAATTTGAACAGAAAACCCCCGAACCCATTTTTTGGAACATGAAAAATGCAGGACTCACCATGGCCCAAAAGGTGGGTTGAATGAATTCCGGCTCCAAAGCACAGTACTGGTGTTGATTTTTACGTGGTACCCGGCCTGGTAAACGTTTACAGTTTGTGAACTTGAACATGGCCATTTAGTTCGTTGATTTACCCATCAAAAATTGTGATGTTCCATAGTTTTTTGTATGTTTACCAAAGGGTAGATGTGAATTGTGATTTCCGCAGTACTGGGACGCAAGGTTTACCCAACAAATGGGGGCACCGTATGGATATCTTTAAACCATACACAGCACTAGAGGCAAACATCTGGATTTGTTTTGCCACCGATGACAGGATCAAAATGGTCGCTATTTGGGGGTTGAATCAAAAGGACCTATGGAAATATGATGAAAATCAATTGGGACCATCATCAATGGAACATCCTAAATCGAAACCAAAGGACGTAGATAGTCAGATAGCCAGAGAGGTGGATGAGCGTAGAACATCTGTCCAACATCTATCTGAGCAGTGTTCAAATCTGTCATTCCATGAAGTACTGTTTGGTTGGGAATCCCACTTCATGAGGATAATCCCCAATATATAAAGGGGTAGTTTCATCCGCAACAATCATCAACCAACGTTTAGCTGCTACTGATCAAATTGTGGCTGCAGTTCCAGTTTTAAGTGGGCTTTTGTAAATCAATGTAAATCGTATAGCCTCTGGTAAACTAACAGTTAGCTATTGAAAATGGCCATTTATACTTTACCCATAAATAATTATGATTTTCCATAGTTTTTTCGTATGTTTACCAAACCTCAAGTAGGGCTCTTTGGTGTTTCCTGCAGGTAACCCCAACCCTCCAACGCCGGGGCAGAACGAAGACCGCTGCAAGACAAAGGTCATGTACCTTACTTCTCTAAGAAACATCTGATCTGGTTGGTGGTTGACCTACCCCTCTGAAAAATATGAGTTCGTCAGGTGGAATGATTATCCCATATGAAATGGAAAAATAAAAAAATGAAACCACCAACCAGATCTTTTCTGATAATTTCTGATAATATCTTGCGGAATATCCAAATGCATGGAGTTATTGGATTTCAACCAGGAAGGCTGGGTTGGCACCAAAAAATGTGAAAAAACCTTGAACTGATCCAAATACAGCTGGATATTCCAAAGATTCCAAAATGATCTAGAAAAGATTAGCCATCAAGAGTAGAGATACCCTGGTTATAAATGAGTTGCATATATAATTATATATATATAGGATTCTTTACAGATATCTGGAGGTTTCCTAAGTCATGTGTCTACCCCAAAGCATTGCTTTTCCCATAAGCAAGAAATAGCACTAACTTGGAGGATAACTTACCCTCTGGTAAATAAACAGTTGGACCCTGAAAATCACCATTTTTTTTTCAGGAAACTCATCTTCCAATTCCTATCTGCCAGGGTCCATGTTAATTTACTGGAGGGTAAATCATCCCAATGATGATCAGCTTGGATTATCCCTCATAGTAACTGCTATAACTGCTGAGGCGATGACTTAATGATCACTTGGAGGTTAACTTAATGATCATAGTCACCCAAATATAATTCAGATATATCTGGCAAATCAGAACAAATCAGAATCAAAAGTGGATATAGCATATACCCTCTGGTTAAATGGACCACTTGGGGTAGCCCCATGACTTATAGCTTTCCCCTGTCGCGCGGGACCGCGGGACCGTCCTCAGACATTGCGATGTTGCTGCCACAGAGGCTGAAACCTTCCACCGCCAAGTTCGTGGCAGCCTGGCTGAGCGGCGAAGGTCGATATGATTAACAAATGGTAATAGAACAGATGGAAATCTTAATGATTAATATTAATATGATTAACAGGTCATAAACATTATAGAATATGATTATCAATGTGATTAACACATGGATGAAAATGTTATAATTATTGCTAATGTATCAATGTAACAGTTGCTAATTAATGATTATCCATTGTCAATTAATTATATAGCAGTTAATGTAACAGTTACCATAACCGTTTTTAATGTAACGGTTTATATAGTGGTAATATAAGAGTTCACAATATGATTAACAGATGGTAATAGAACAATACCTATAGTAATATAATGGGAACTACAGCAAGATGACAGTTAATTGGTTCACTGCAATAGGGTTTATAACCAATAATTTATCTATAATATGATAACTAGAGGAAATACCACAGTATTGTAAATGAGTATAGAGGTCATATCCAAATTATAGAGGTGATATGTCCCAATGGTGTGTTGTCACTATATTGTATAACTATCCCAACTTTGGAGGTAAATACAACTGCAGTAATAACCCTCATAAATTGAAATCTAGCGTCTATAATTTATAATTATGGTTATATATCCAGTTATAAACAGAACTACAGTAAGTGCACTCCCAAGTAGGGAATATCAGCTGAAGTATTTTTTAGAATTTGCGAGGGTTTCTGGGGGATAAAACTGATGGGTTTTCATGGGATTTCCAATCAACTCGCTGTACCCTCCGGCAATCCAACAGTTTGCGAACTGGTTTTCTCATGGCCCATGAAAAATTGATTTTGAATCACCAGAGGGAAACTAGACAATTCATTGCACCAAGAACTAACTCTAAAAACAAGCAACGTGGTGGTTTATGGGTCTAACACCCAATCAAAATCCCTTAAAAATAGTCATCCCCAAATAGTTCACTGGCTAAAACCCACCAGTCTACGGGAATAAAACCTATCACGTTATGATGTCTCATAGACCTGGGACTCCAAACAAACCATTCATGGAAATATGTCATTCGATAATTCGATGTGATATTCATGACTGTGCTTCAAAACAGTTTCAACAACAGTGAATATCACATGCAAAAATGGTGAACAACAAAAAACACATGTAATATTCACTTGTCAAGTGGTGGTTGATCGCATGTGCCCCCATACATATATAAAGGAACAACATGGTGGATTGGAATAGGACGAAGTGTGCACATGCATGTATAGATATTTTGTGACGTATATCAAGTGCTAATGAAGTGTAGTTGAAAGCCACACTTCATTAAAACTTGACATATTCATGTGCACACATGCTTAGAGGTGAAATTGTGAGTTGTATGTTGTATTTGTTCAGCTGGTTTGATATTGATCGTCAACCGAGCGGTTTCACGTTTCCAAACCTCACTGTGCGGCTCCGCTGGGTAGTTCATACTTGCATCTGCATACCATCAACTGGGATATGCACATATCAAATACCCTCTGGTAAACATACAAAAAACTATGGAAAATCACCATTTTTATATAATGGGAAAATCAACTAACTAAATAGCCTAGCCATTTTCAATAGCAAAACTGGTAGTTTAGCAGAGGGTACCACTTTGATATGGAATATCCTCCCTATACATGGGCTTATTAACTATTTACTATAGCTGGGATGCACTTCTCATGGGCTGTCTGAATCATTGATGAATTAACTGCCAGATGTACCAAACCTGCAGGAACCCAGGGACCAATCATGTTCCCACAGAAACGATATGCAAAAAAAAAACATACACTGTCATCATGGTACATATCATGGTACAATGGTACATATTTTCCTATTTTTATATTCTAAAATACATGTGTCATATATATATATATAACTATATATATATATATATATACAATATATACATAATATATATATATATATATGTATGATGTATATGTATGATGTATATTTATCCATAATTTTAGGGTGGTAAACCCAATCGTCACCCTCCAATTCGGGATACCAAATCGTTCCTCACCGGTCCCTGTTTCGCCTGGTTTGGCAGAGGATCAGTGGACCTGTCGCAGAAATCAGGGGATGGAAGACTGGGTGACTGGATGAAGTTTCAATGCTCTGCCACCTTCCTTTTTGGGGAATCCGCGACAGTAATTGACATCGATAAAACACTGTTATATATCGTTGTAGTTGTATACTTTTTGGCATACAGTCAAACGACAAACTCATGCCTAACTCATGCCTGGGTCAAAACTTGCTAGTAAATCACCATGGAATCGCTGTTTCAAGAAACTCATGCCTAAGTCATAATTACCCAAATCTTAAAACACCATGGAATCGCGTATGTATAAGAAGAATGTTTCCACACTTGGGAAAATCAAATGCCCGCAAAAATCCGTCTACAGTTGCATTCTACCGTTCATGTTTCTGGGGTTGAGAAATACTTGCCGCTTCGGTCCGCTGACTTTTTCGCTTTGCTGACTCTTCTCGCTTTGCTGCTCTCGGTCCATCAGTGGCTTCGCTCTGCCATCCGTGATTCACAACAACCAACCTTTCCTATAAGTTTCCTATTTTTGAAACCACGACGTGCCGAACGACGTCCGAACGACGTAGCAAACGACGTCAAAAAATAACAAGAAAGGCTCTCTGCCCACCCGCCTGCGGAACCACATAAGAAACTAAAACCGACACGAAGACACAACAATGACCCTTCTCACCTCCATCTCAAGCAACACGCTGAAGTGACACAATGCCGCGTTGAGCACGCAGTAAAAAGTGAAAATGGCTGCCGCAGCACACTGGAAAGAAAAAGATAGAAACACCAACTCATCGCTACACTCACATCCAGTTTGACTTGGTATGGAAAAGGTTACTCTTGATGCTAAACACAACCTAAACGCAAGATTTATTAACAATATGGAAAAGGTACTCTTGATGCTAAACACAACCTAAACGCAAGATTTATTAACAATATGGAAAAGGTATCCTTGATGCTAAACACAACCTAAACGCAAGATTTATTAACAAAAACTATTCCAAAGACCAAACCCAACAAAACATTGCAATTCCTATGCGTTTTACTAAAAAGGCACGACTTTTCAAATCAAGTGCTCCCCAGCTATTTACGATGATTTCCAAATTTTAGGCACGACTTTAGCATTCCACTGTATCTTCATCAGTAATCATTGGTAGCTATCACTAACATCATAATCAAATGATCTTTTATGGGTGTTCCGTCTAATTTTGCCAGGATCAACCATAATTGTAACCATCATTAAACATCCTCCATGATAATCAACCAGCGCTAAGCATCATTGCATCATCAACCATAATCAGGTATCATTATAACCATCATTCCCCGTCATTGTAACCACCATTAGCTATCACTATCACCATCAGTAACCATCGGAAACCATCATAACTTCATCATTAAAACCATCATCAACACTTCCAAACCCATGTGTTCTTTTCAGGTGTTCCTATAAATTTACCATCATTAACACATAAAACCGTCATTAAAACCACAATTAACGCATCAAATTGTCCCTAGAAAATTCTGTAACATGCGTTAAACCTGCGTTCAACGGCCGTTTTTCACACCAAGTGACATATCCCGAAGGGTACAAATTCGCACGACACCGCTGGAACCTGATTCGCCTGGTGGATTTCAGGAATCAGCGAGGGGTGGATGGGTTGATTTCATGGAAAAAAAACATGGGGTACCCCCATGATTCAGGGGTTAGATGGTTAGTGGTCATTGATGGTTATTGGATCTCCAAAATGGATGATTCAGTTGTACAATCCATCTGTAAATGGATTTTTATGGATGGTGTATATAAAATATAAACCTCCTTATCCAGATATATTTTATATAGATGAAAAAATGGATGATAACTAGAAGTGCCCCCCATGACTCAGGAAACCTCCACATGAGGATTTGGCTGATCGTGGAGTATAGGTGGTTAATGGTTAATAGTGGTTAGTGGTTTAGTGGGGAACTGATGAAATTTAGGGGATGATCAGTGGTTGGTGGTTCATGGTTTAGCAACAAAATGGGATTTAGGATAGGTGATAATATTGATCAAAAAAGGATGATATACATGATTAGTTCGTGGTTAATAGTGGTTAATTGTGATTAAACTAGTGATAAATATATATATATATATATATATATTCATGTCATGGTGAATAAGGGGAAATAACTGTGGATGGTTAAAATCCTGCACCTGTTGGTAGATGGTTTATGCCATTTTGTTCACACTTACAATAATCAACTCGCGCAGGATTTCGTCCATCCACAGTATGTGATAATGATATATATATATATATTGATAAATATATATACACATATATATTACAGCAAATGATGACGATATGTATATGTGATTTTTGGCATGGTAATGATGATTAATGATGATATTATTCATGATGTCAAAATTATGGGGATTCTGGGGTTGGGGGTGGAGAGTGCGCCCAGCAAAATGTATCACTTGGGCCCACATTTACATATGCACTCAAGAAACCCTTTACTCTGCACAGATTCAACTATTTATATACGGTCTGATATAGGGTCTACTTTCAGGGGACTTGGAAGACTTGCACTGGGAATTACAGTGTGGGAAAACTATATATATGTAGTTGTATGTATATAATGTATATATTATTTATATTTATCAATTTATCTTGAATCTTGATGATAAAAATATCAAACATTGGGAACAGGATGATATACGGTGGTGATATGGATCGTATCCTATAAGTGGGGGTAGTATATTATATCTTCTGAATGGGGTGAGAAAATCGTGGGATTTAGATGCAATGATGTAAGTGATTCGCGACTAGTTGGCAGTCATGGCTATGACTCACTTTGGACCCATGAATGTGGTCAACAATACCAAGAAACATTGGGGTAGAGGACCCATTTTGACGCAGTCCATATCAAATACCCTCTGGCAATCATACAAAAAGCAATTGAAAATTACCATTTATAGTGGATTTACCCATTAAACATGGTGATTTTCCATAGTGTTTCATATGTTTACCAGAGGGTAACAATAATAGCTCACCCGATTATGGGAATATCCCCAGCAGAAAGTTGTAGAGATCTTCCCTGGATGCGAGGTAACAGTCACAACTAGGTTGCAGCCCGGGATTTTTGATCCCAAACATCAAAATGAGATGCAACTATATTTCCTACAAGGTGGTGCCCCACAGGGAGCTAAGTTGGTTAAACCAACTAGATGAAAATTGGTGGCTTTGTGGTGATGAAATGACTGTGGTATATTGATGAGGCTCGAACTAGGTTAATTGGTTCATATAACGAACGATTAATTCGTGGGATTGTAGCATATTAGTTCGCTAGATGGGGTTATGAACCAGCAAACATAACCAGTGTGGCCACATTGTAACCCCTAATTACAGTCCATTGGAATATCGTCCCAGTATGTCCCAGAAGTAACTCATATATAGTGACTCCCATACTTGCAAAGACAACAATCCATTGTGTCTGAATTAAAAATAATTTAATTCACCAAACCAAAATAATGCATGTATGAATAACTTGATTTTGGCACAATTGCCCTAATGAATACATGTTATGTTCTTCTGAAAGTGGAGTACTCCTAAATCCACTGCTTAATAATCAGTCTCCTCATTGTCTGATGGCCACCTTCCCCAGTTTCAGATACTCTTCATCCCAATCCACATGGCAAATGGTCATCCCCATGAGCGATGGGATATGCAGGCGATCTGACCAGCTACCGAAGTTTCTTCACCAATCGTTCTCAGTTGATACCCTAATAGATGGCTTAGATCCCCATGTTGCTGCTTAAAATGTAATTTTAAGATGGTTGCCATGTACGGTCCCCTAGTTCCGTTGTTGGTCTGTAGCCCTGTCTCATGATATTTCACTGTTAATCCCAACAGTTAATCTAGTTGTGTCTACCAAACATCAACCCAACAGATCCAAACTCTTCAAAGCCAACTAATCTAGTTGTCGACAGTCATAACCTGTTTACTGATATTTAAAACATGACCAAATTAGTTATAACTAAATCTAGTATAGTTATGTATATTTATCAATAGTCATAACGTATAAATTATCATATAAATCACTACAGTATGTATCTATACATTATTCAAAACTAATTCCGATCTATTTCTTAACTAATCTACTTGGAAGGTTCTCTAAACTGGCGGTACTCCTAAAATGATGCATTTTCTGTTTTCCGTTATAATCCATCCACTCTTGGGTTTCACACATTGATCTAGTGATAAAATCACCTGATCGCTGATATCTTAACACAAGCAATTTTTTGTTCGAGTCATGTCACGAATCTCGCATTTCTCAGAACCATGTTATAATCTATTATAACCTGGGTATAGGTCTTACCCCAGTAGATGGCTAGTAAAATCTGTGCTGCCCATTTGACAAATTTGACCCACCCCCATCTACCCCTAGTTATAAATTGCTTTGTAAACCCCATTAACATCCATTAACTAGTTCGATATATCAGCTATAAACTACGGTTATTGGAGTTATGTTCACCAACTTAGCTATCATAAATCAGCTATAAAAATCCCATTCAACCCCACATTTTCCTATGGTTTCCTATGGTCTACTAACAGGGGCACCGTGTAGATTCACCAACTGAACGCCCAGTCTACTGGGGGCACCTCCAGGAGATGATCCGCTCGACGTGGACTTGGCCATTTTCTCCAGCCTCTTCTGCCTGGGCACGTGGAAATGTGTCGTGAAATCGGGAAATCATGGGATTTTCATGGGAAAATCTCCCACTTCGATGACTCAATGGGAACATCTGTGATGAAATGGAAGAAAAAACATGGGAACACATGGGGAACACCATGTTTTTCAGCATCTAAATCAGCATCTAAATGATACAAATCAGCCTCAACACATCTTCATAGGAAAATCATCAATCCTTGGGAGATTTTGCAGCGGCAGTCTGGCAAGAGGAGCCTTTCTATATTCCTTTGAGAACCTGAAAGAACCACTCCTGGGATCCGAATGGAGTTTCTGATGTTTGGTGGTCTCAACCTCTCAACCTCTCAACCTCTCAACCTCTCAACCTGAGTTAGACTTGTTCGATCTTCCGAGTGGCATTGGAATGAAAATAAAAACAGCCGAGTTCAAACCACCAAACATGTGGAAACAAACGTAATCTTTCATTTATACTATATAACTATATATAATATCTCCATTGCCCATACTATGAAGTTTCCCATCAAAAAAAAACTCAGCACACCCAAGATAGCTGCCAGTTCAAGCTCCACATCTAACTAGTTCGATGATGTATCCACGATAAATCCAACAGTTCGCCGAGCTATAAACGAAGTTTCCTAACGAACCGGGGCAACAACTACCTAATTTTCAGATATCATATGTTTAATTATTATACATCCTATTGATCTTATGAAATCACCATTGAATCACCAAAATCCCGATTCAGTCGCAAGTATTAGCATAGTGAATCCGACAAAAAGTCCCACTTTTGTGGCACAATTCCAAGTGTTGTTGCTGAAATATCAAATCTCAATGAACTCCCCATGAAATCACCAACCATTCAAAGATTTCCCATGATATGTCCCATGGGATTTCGCAGCGTCA
Source organism: Cladocopium goreaui (assembly GCA_947184155.2). NCBI lineage: Eukaryota > Dinophyceae > Suessiales > Symbiodiniaceae > Cladocopium > Cladocopium goreaui. The sequence continues at coordinate 130,732 of CAMXCT020002635.1, forward strand.
CATCTCGTTGATCTGGTTTTGGAAGATCGCTTTTTCGTGCATCCAGTCCTGGGTTCATTCCGAGTCAGCAGAAAACAGGGACAATGAATATAATTAATGGGAATTCATGGATTAATGGGAGTTGCGCCATTTTCATAGGATTGAATCGACTGGTTTTTTTTTGGAATTTAGAGTTGTCCCATGAAAATTGTCCCATCATGGGAATTGCATGGGACAATGACGATCTAGTGAGAGTTGGAACTTCATGGCACATGAAGCCATAGGGGTTCCACCATAAGTTGGCCCCGAACTAACTATGGTTGTATCCGCTTACAAAAAACAACACCCACAGGTAGGGAATCCATGGGGATTTAATGGGTTTGAATAGAACATTCAATGGAAACTTCAAGAGAACACCATTGAAACTAATGGTTAACCCCTCAAGAGAATGGAATTTGAGAAAGGTTTCAAACATGATGGAACCTAACATCTGTATCAAACCTTGAAAAATAGGTATTTCACCATCAACAAAAGAGATTGAAGTATATAGTGAACATGGGGATTAACCGTAGGATTTAATGGTTTTCACCGGCCAAATAAGATCGGAATGATCGGAGATCGGAATACACGTGGAAAAATATCACCAGCGTCATGTAGTTAGATATGTAAATGTATATGCAATGATATTTACACTCTATGCAATCATGTATGTATATATAATGTATGTATATATATAATGTGTGTATATATAAAATGTATGTATATATATATATATATATGTAGGCACCTATATCTTTCTATATGCATAGTGCATATATATATATATGTGTGTATATGTATAGAAATTGGGATACAAAGCCAAAGGCAAACCGGCTGCCCCACGATAACAGGCGGCTTAAGGGCTGATCAGGGGTTATCAAACCTAAGGCCATGGTTGTTTTGGGTGAGTATCTTTTGGGAATACCCTTAAGCTGCCAATGAATCTTGGGCGTGACGAAAAGTGGGGTATGCAAATGTAATGCAGAACATGATGATTAATCGGTGGATTGGTGGTATACAGTGTCACATATTGGGTTATGGCTTATGATACGTATAACTCCAATAACTATGGTTTATAGTGGTAATGCAGAATATGACGGCCGACTATCATTAGTCAATACCCTACTTTTTACGCGAAACCCATGTAGCGTGTGTTCGGAATTGAAAATGCATGGGGACTTACTTAACCATAATACATGAGGATTTAGATGGGGTACTGATTGAAAGAGAAAACTCTGGGAAACACCATGGAAAACAAGGGGAAAACCATGGAAGATAAACAAAATTATAAATATTGAGGCGGCGAACAGAAACTCAAAGAATTTACCCACCTGCCAGGTGAGGGTTGTTAGATTTTATCACAGCTGTTCCGGCTCCTCCCCCTCCTTCTCCTCCACCTCCTCCTCGTCCTCCTCCTTTTCCTCCACCACCTCTGCCTCCACTTCCACGTCCACTTCCGCCTTGCCAACTCTTCGCTAATCTCTTCGCCAACTTCCACACACAGTGGGCACTGCTGGACCTCAACTGCCGGCTTCCGATCTGAGTGGGCATGGCTGGACCTCAACCGCAAGGTTCTGAGCGCAGTGGGCACCGCTGGACCTCAACCAGGGACCTTCCGAGCCCAATGGGCACCGCTGGACCTCAACCTGGGACCTTCCGAGCTCAGTGGGCACCGCTGGACCTCAGCGGCCAAATGGAATGCCAGAATATATGCCAGAATATATGCCAGATAGACTGCCAGAATATATGCCACATAGAATGCCACCAAAATATATGCGAGAAAGAATGCCACATAGAATGCCAGAATATATGCCAGATAGAACGCCAAAATATATACCAGATAACATGCTGGAAGATATGCCAGATAGAATATCAGAATAGATGTCAGATAGAATGTTAGGTAAAATGTCAAAATATGGGTCAGAATATATGACTTGAAATGCCAGGGTGGGGATCACTCGAAGTAAAGTAATTGGTAGTATTTTTTTCAGATCACCTATGGTCACGTTGACCCAGTTCGCGTTTTTCGTTCGTTTTTCCCGCGTCGAAACACGCGACGGACTGATGGGGTTGGACACCCAACCACCGGCGCCCGCCTGCACGGCTTGTTGATGCTTCTGCCGCAAGCGCGCCGACTCCTGGGACGACAAGATCAGCCCATATTTTTCGGACGAGAAATCATGGCATTCCATGGGCTTAACCAGTATAATATATATATATATATTATAATTATATATATATTATTATTATTATTATTATATATATATTTGTTTTAACCATCTTGAAAATATGAGTTCATCAATGGGAAGGATTATCCCATATATTATGGAAAATAACAAACCACCAACCAGATATATACATATATATAGAAAAAACAACTTGGTGTAAATATAAGAAGAGATACCCTTCGGTGTCATCAAACGTGGCTGGCTTGACAGTTCCCACACCAAATGGAGGTTTCGAGCTGGGAACATCATCGAACTAAATGAGGGAATCTTCTTGGACACTTCATCACATTACCGCGCAATATTGTATTATCGGAGGGAATACAATTATTGCTGCCCCAAGTGGTTTAGGGTTTTACGTTTAAGACCCTATGTCGTAATTATAGGGGCATGTAGAACTGCCATTAAACCCTAGTTGATCTAGCTAACGAACTTAGCTAACTATGGCGCACCCACTTGTAGGGTGTTGTCCTTAAACATAGTAGACTTTAGCAGAAACAAAACAAATGCGATTTCATGGGAAAATAGTGTCTATGAACATTGTTCTTTTCATAGAGAATCATCACAAAATAAAGATGTTTATGGGAAAATAGCATGTAAGCTTGGATTTAAGATGTGGTAAATGGGTTATAATGGGTTCTGGTCCTCCCACAATAGTAAACAAGGACTCCGTTGGGGGTATACTGTTCATTACCCCATGGAGTTCCATTTTGACCTTCCATCGGCACATTCAATCAGCTCTTGGTTCCGTGCAGTTCCAGTGAACTAAGTGGATAGCTTCCACCAAAGTCATAGGGGCCCCATATCCCAACTTAGGCGGCGTGAACTAGCCATACCCATACCACCTCTGGCCACCAAGCTGGCCAAAAACGGCACCAACGTACCAGTTCTACGGTCTCTATCATTGGCATAGATATCACTGTGATAATCTCCATGACATCATCTTCTCATGTACTCTGCCATACATTAAAACGAAAAAGACAAAACAGGTACCCTCCAGTAAAGTAAAAAAACACAAGAAAACATAGTAATTAGAAATCGATAGAAATCCGAGTGTTTAGAAAAACTACTAGCCGATTAAATATAATCAAGAATACCAGTAGACATCCAATTCAACACCTATTTCTGTTTGGCGTTGCTTTATCCACACAATGCAGCCGTCAAACGGTTTAAATCCAAATCCAATGTACATTATCTTCCAATATCTTCCAATTATATGTTATATTGTTGAGTAATATATACAGCCATATCACATTGAATCCAATAACTATCATATTGTGTTTGGTAAGCTCTGATTGTAACTCCAACTGACTCCGCGTGCGAAATAGGGAATATGGATACATAAACCCCTAGCTCCGAACGGCTCCCTCCCTTCCCCACTGGATAGATAAAATCACCAGTTCCGTTGAAAGTACATAATATGTAGATATATGTATATATATATATATTCATAAACTAACATGTTTCTTCCACTTAAAAAATATTGTATTAAATATGTATATATATATACACATAAGTAAGTATACTTATAGACCCTCCAATTTGCACCACATTCTAATCACATGTTCTCAAATTGTGGTTCGTGTCGGTGATTAGCACTTGGAACAGTGACTGTCAGAACTATGGAGATTCGGCATGGTGCCCGTTGTGATCTTCTGATTACCACCAAAACATCACCATTTCCGTCTCTCCTCCCGCTCCATCTGCAGCTCTTGTCGCAACCGCGCCGTCTCCTTTTCTCGTCGGAACATCCCCGGTGATCCTTAAAGTCTTAAGCACTGATACAGAATTTGTAGATTGTACTAGAAAAATAATGATTTGATGGGAACAACAGCTACGAAGTAAAGTAAGTGCTCCTTAGGACTTAATTTGATGCTTGGTGGTTCACCCCAGTCGGTAAGTGCGTTACAACCCCAACCTGGACTAACCACACTTGCACTACTTGTAGCTGGGTGGATAACCCGCTTACCAACTGGGGCGAGCCACAAAGTATAAAATGATAGATTTTAGCAGCAACAATTTGGATTTGATGGGAACATCATCTAAAGATTATACAAGGTTTTCTTTTCGTGGCAAAACAAATACAGCAATTAATCCATAGTTATCCGAGTGTTTTAAAAAAACTACTAGCCCATGAAATATCATCAAGAATACCAGTAGACATACGCAAAAAACAACAATTCAGTTTGGCGTTGCTTTATCCACCCAACTCAGCTGTCAAACGGTTTGAATCCAAATCCAATGTGCATTATCTTCCAATTGTATGTTGATCAATATATCCAGCTATGTCCCATTGAATCCCAATAACTATCATATTATGTTTGGTAAAGCTCTGATTGTAACTCCAACTGACTCCGCGTGCGAAATAGGGAATATGGATACATAAACCCCTAGCTCCGAACGGCTCCCTCCCTTCCCCACTGGATAGATAAAATCACCAGTTCCGTTGAAAGTACATAATATGTAGATATATGTATATATATATATATAATCATAAACTAACATGTTTCTTCCACTTTTATATATAATGTGTACATATAATTATTTATACATATATATATATATATACATATATATATATATACACGCATAAGTAAGTATACTTATAGACCCTCCAATTTGCACCACATTCTAATCACATGTTCTCAAATTGTGGTTCGTGTCGGTGATTAGCACTTGGAACAGTGACTGTCAGAACTATGGAGATTCGGCATGGTGCCCGTTGTAATCTTCTGATTACCAAAAAGACATCACCATTTCCGTCTCTCCTCCCGCTCCATCTGCAGCTCTTCTCGCAACCTCGCCGACTCCTTTTTTCGTTGGAACATCCCCGGTGGTCCTTAAAGTCTTAAGCGCTGATACAGAATTTGTAGATTGTACGAAAAATAATGAAAAATAATGATTTGATGGGAACAACAGCTATGAAGTAAAGTAAGTGGTCCTTAGGACTTAATTTGATGCTTGGTGGCTCACCCCAGTCGGTAAGTGCGTTCCAACCCCAACCTGGACTAACCACACTTGAACTACTTGAAGCTGGGTGGAAAACACGCCTACCAACTGGGGCGTGCCACAAAGTATAAAATGATAGATTTTAGCAGCAACAATTTGGATTTGATGAGAACATCAAATAAGATTATAAAAAGCTTTCTTTTCATGGCAAAACAAATACAGTAATTAATTAATCCATAGTTATCCGAATGTTTTAGAAAAACTACTAGCCCATGAAATATCATCAAGAATACCAGTAGACATAAGCAAAAAACAATTCTGATTGGCGTTGCTTATCCACCCAACTCAGCCGTCAAACGGTTTGAATCCAAATCCAATGTGCATTATCTTCCAATTGTATGTTGATCAATATATCCAGCTATGTCCCATTGAATCCCAATAACTATCATATGCTTGGAAACCTCCAACTGACTCCCAGGGAATATGGATACCCCTGGCTCCGAACGGCCCCCTCCCTTCACCACTGGATAGATAAAATCACCATTTCCTTATAGACCCTCCAATATGCACCACATTCTGGCTCGTGTCGGTGACCAGCACTTAGAACTACGGAGATTCGGCATGGTGCCCGTTGTGATCTTTTGATTACCACAAAGACATCACCATTCCCATCTCTCCTCCCGCTCCATCTGCAGGTCTTCTCGCAACCTCGCCGACTCCTTTTTTCGTCGGAACATCCCCGGTGATCCTTAAAGTCTTAAGCACTGATACAGAATTTGTAGATTGTACGAAAAATAATGAAAAATAATGATTTGATGGGAACAACAGCTATGAAGTAAAGTAAGTGCTCCTTAGGACTTAATTTGATGCTTGGTGGCTCACCCCAGTCGGTAACTGCGCTACAACCCCAACCTGGACTAACCACACTTGCACTACTTGTAGCTGGGTGGATAACCCGCTTACCAACTGGGGCGAGCCACAAAATATAAAATGATAGATTTTAGCAGCAACAATTTGGATTTGATGGGAACATCATCTAAAGATTATAAAAGGCTTTCTTTTCGTGGCGAATCAAATATGATTTGATGTTCACGTCTATGAGAAAAATATTAAGTTTGGATTTAAAATGCCGTGGATGGGATATGCAATCATCCCACCATCATGAACAATATGTTGGAACAAGCTATGGATCTGATTCTTCAACAAATTGGGGGCATAAACCCCCAATAATGGGGGGTACTGGGTACGGCCATCTCCTTTTATAAGAACATAGACAATGTTTTGACCATGAGACGTGCAATCCTTCCCACAATCCAATCATAAGCCATTGACCATATCTTTGTTTCCGTGTTGAAGATGAACAATTCCACTTCAATGAATGGTTTAAGCTGGGTGATTACTCATCCTTGACACAATCATGGAAGTGTAGTTTGTCCATCGGATCTTCAACAAAATAAGTACAATATCTGTATGTGAATGTATAGTTTTATACAATATACAAACCTGATTGCCAGTTTCAAAGCCAGGCAAAAGATATCGCAATCAATGAGGAATCACAATCCAAACCTGCCCAAACTATGTTCAAAGCATGTTCAAAACCATGAGTCAAAATTACTGTTGGAACTATGACTGTTTTACGTTGAGATAGGTTGAGTCCTTGTCCCCTTCGATATGTGCAAATTCTTTGACACACCTGGATCATCCCAGCTGAACTGCTGAACCGGCAGTTCATGTGGCATTGAGAGAAAAAACACTTCTACCCTCCCGTAATATGTACATACATATATATATATGGGTAAATTATAATATTTCACTAACCTGAATTAAGGCCGTTGTCCGTTGATTTATGACCCCCCCCAGCGCAAGCAGAGGGCAGCCATGTCTTTTGCATCCACCCGTATTGGGTGGTTGTGTCACTGGTGAAACTGTCTTTGGGTCCTTGTTCTCCTCTGTGCTGCTTTGAGTGCCTTCTCTTTGTTTTCCCAGCTCTTTGTTTGTTGTTCCATATCAAATGGCCACGGCTCAAGGCCACCTGCCAAAGAAAGTGAAGGTAAGTCAACCAATCCAGGACGTGACTTGGTGAAGTAATCATGCAAGATGTCACAAAGTTGTTGTTGCCGTCCAAACCTAGGTCCAGGTTTAATTCCAGTCGTCCATGCTGCAGCTCCTTGGGAAAATAAGACACGAACCTTTCCAAAACGCGTTGTTGGTGGAAAGATGTCATGTACAATCAAGCTACCTGAATTAAGGCCATTTGGGGATGATTCCATTTACTAACTATGATTCCAGTGAGGTCGCAGTGAGGTCGTTATAATTTACCCATATATATATATATATATGTATATATATATACACATACAGCATACATACATATATATATATATACATATAATCATATTCATATTTTAAATCATAAATCTAAGAATAAGTTCATATGTATATAATATTTATATATAAATATACATTATAAATATATATATATGTAATTATATGTTATATATTGTTATATATGAATATAAACAAAAACAAGCCTGAGTAATTGTAGACATTTTTCCATTGAAAACCTGGACTTTTCCCAATTTCGAGGTCCTGCAGGTGCCGTTCCAGCTCTGTGACGAGCTTCCTGCGTCCCATCATTTCCCCCGTTGGATGACCTTTGGTGGTGCTTTACCCAACGACCATTTATTAGGATTTAATGGTGATTTATGGTGATTTAATGGTGATCTATGGGGATTTATAGGGGATATAATGGGATTTACCCTCTGGTTATTTAACATAGCCATGGTATAGATGGACCATTTATAGATGAATTGCCCAGCTATAAACCTCCATTTTTAATGGATTTTCCATGGCTATGTTAAATAACGTGATGGTAAATGGATTTAATGGGATTCAGTTTGCTAATTTGGAGAACATACGTAACTCTAACTATGGTTTATGATGCTTATAACGATGGTGTAGTGATACTTATAACTATAATATACTATGGCTATGGTATTGTATAGTATTCAGGAGGTTTATAGACCAACAACCAAACCTGGGGAGGGGCACATTTTATGCGTCTATGGATCAAAACCCCCGTTTGAATCAGTATGTGAACATGAACAATTGAGAATTTAACAGGATAAAACACCCCCAACATTTTATGTATGCAACGAGGTGAACACCCTCGGTTTTCGATGTCTGCGAGAACAGCAAAGGTTTTACAAACATCATGATGTCTGGATACCTGTATATGTTCAAATAAAATCAAATAAATAAGAATCAAACACATGTGAACCAGATCACAGAATCTTAGGAATAGACCATGATTCATGTCGTCTCATCACGAAGTTACCATGACTTGGCACCATGGGGATTTTCCACATCGGCATCAATGTAGTAGACCGACAACGACCTAAGAACACAATGACTTGGCGTTTTGCCATCTGGTTATGACTAACAGTTTGCCATGGAAAATCACCATTTTTTTATGGGAAAACTCACTATTTCCATGGCCATGTTCAATAGCTTTTTGTATGTTTACCAGAGGGTACCACATTGCAAGGAACACAGGACAAAACATGTGTTTTGCAGTTTTGATAATGGTAAAATTATGTAAAAATCAAAGCACAATTGGGGGGTTGTTCCTCGAGAAAAAAAAACATTGGTTTCACAACCAGCTTGACTCTTGGAACTGAATAACATGGCCGCATGCACGGGCAAGATCAGTATTATGTATTTATAAATATTCAATTGCAAGTAAATCACGATCTGATTTTGGTGTTCCCGGTATGGATTCTACACTTCAAACTATTGAAACGAATCAAGAAAACAAGGAATAGTTGGGACGTACTATATATACGTGTGTGTATATATATATTCTTCAAATATAAATGCAATTATATGTAATTATATATATATATATACAAAGTGGGCCCCATAGATAGCTAAGTTGGTTTGTAACTCCAATAACTATAGTTTGAAGTATTTATAACTATAGTTACTGGGGTTTATAAACCAACAAACATCACTGGGGGGGGGGCACATTGTATATACGTTTGACACTTTGGTTTCCGTATCCTGAACAAGAACGGGGTTTCCTTTGAGCCAGACAAGGTATTAGAAACCATTGAAAACCACGGAAAAAATGTTTCAGCACCGGCAACGTGATTCTGGGGGGCAACCTGGTCTTGCTAGGCCATCCAAGATCGGTTGTCAAAAACACTTGCAATGATTTGACGTGAAAGAGATGTGAAAGAGGGGAGATGTTGCAAAAACTTGTTTCTTTGGATATGAAAAGTTAAGGCATGCATGCATGCATCAAGAAAACGCAGGAACACCAACCAATAGTATATTTAATATATCACTGTCATCGTCGCTATCGCCACTCTCATTGCCTCATGACAGTCATTCAATTTTAAAGCATCGCTACGTATCATCGGCATCATCAACATGAAGAACGTAACAATGCAGGACTATATGCCAGAAAAAAGTTGGGTATAAGCCGCTGGTTTTGTGTAGTTTTGCCTTTCACCTGTTCGTGAATTAGCGTGACCAGTTGGGGATCAGAAGTGGAAAAGTCAAAGTTTCCAAACCCACTGGGAACAATTACTGTATCATATAGACAAACAGCCCTGGAAAGTCTAACAGTCCCTCGAATTATGTGCAAGACTGCCTTTGTCAAACGCCTGCGTGCCTGTTGCAAATCTTAGAATCAACCCCAGACCGATGGGAAACACCACGAACGCTTGACTTGTTTACAGGGCCCCCGAAGTGTTACTTGCATCAGGGTTCGGATAAGGGGGGAGGAGTTGTGCAGAGGATTTTGATAGGTACAAGACACAAAGCATAGGGTGCACAACTACACAATTCGATGCATGGTACCTTTTTTGCAGCTACAAAATACAGAACACAACTTAATTTACTTGCATGATTAAGCACATGCAAAGTTGGATTTGCTTATATACGTTTAGGTTCGCTGCCCTTGTGCCGGCAATTATTATGGGGTCTGTCCTGAAATCGGCAGCGGAGATTCCGTCCATTGCGTCTGCCTCATTCGCGAAGGGATCAAGCGGAAGGGAGGGCAGGAGGATATTGACACACCACGCATGGTTGCAACCCGAGGATCGCAGACAAAACTCATTCTGTGTGCCAAGACATACCATGAGTGCCCTTGGGGCCCTGGCTTCACCGTTGCCAGCAGCTGGCTGGGCATCTTGCCTTGGCAAACAGCCCCGGGGGGCGTGGCTGCTTGCCGCAATCAGAATGGATCAACCTCCGTTGATATTGGTGATAGCATTGGGCCCTTATATAACACCCCAAAAACCATACTTTTAGGAGATGAAACCACTCATGAAGTGCATCACTTCAGGGGTGTTTCATCTCCAGGGGCCCCAGGGGGGATGGGTTCATTCATTTTGGGCTGGTGGTATTCCACATTGGAATGAGATTGGTTGGCCAAGTTATAAGTTACTTGTAGCAAGCCCGTTGGAAAGGTGGAAAGTTAGAGACCTTGGGAGACCTGGAAATCATCCTGGAAACACTTGTTTGGTTGGGGGTTGACCTACCCCTCTGAAAAATGATGGACTTCGTCAGTTGGGATGATTAATTATCCCATATATGAAATGGAACATTTAAAAAATGTTTGAAACCACAAACCACTTGTCTGTCCTGGTCTGTCCTTTTGTGGCTTGCTATACGCCATGGCGTATTTTCAGGGTCATTGCATGTCAATGTAGTAAATACACACAGGTATCCACTACGCATCATTTTTCAATGATGCCGGCTTATTTTCTGACTGTATTAGGGGGAAATGCGCATATGCAGGTAAATCATGGTAAATCTACGGCTCTACTGTATCCAACGATCAAAAAGATAGACATGTAAAATTCGACTTGAATGCTGATAAATGACTCTTCTATCCTTGAAAGGGTACTATGCAAGAATCAAAAGGTTCACACAGAAATCAATGGTTCTGGAAGCCACACCCTACGTGCTCCCGCCATCTCCGCAGGACGGAAATCACGTATTCAAATGGACACTTGCCTGTGCATCCCAGCAATCGTAGATGGTTTATATGCCCCAAAAATTGGACAACGACTGGAATATTAGTGGGCAAATAATGGTCAAGAACTAACCAACCATATCCAACTATACGTAATTAATCTTTTCCAATTAATGTTCAACACCAACTCATAAACCTTGGTTGTGTCTTGGATCTATTCATTTATTGGGTTCACATCGGGGTCATTACATATTAATATTAGGGATATGGAATTGTTGGCCATTTGACACTGGGGTATACTATGCTTATTATTGCATATTATTATGCACTTGCTAACTGGAACTGAACCCCCAAGCAGGTTAGGGCGCTTCCCATGTATTTGGCGTTTAAGCGTCAAACATGGGGATGAACAGATCAAACATGATCTTTTAAACTTTTGAACCAGCTGAGGCATTTGATCAAAAATCTTTTGTGTGAAATGTGCGCTATCCAATAGTTGTCAACGATGTTTGTCCAATACATTCCAGAACTTTGGGATTTATTCCCAATACGGTAAGAAAACATGTTTTGAAAAGCATAGGATGGAATGGGGTACAATATTTGGATAATGATCTGCTAAGACAATGGCTATTGGACCTAATGGACCTGGTCCTCCCAACATGGCCCGTTGAAATCGTAGCAATTTGTCCAATTTCCCAGTGGATCCGTGTGGATTCTTCCAGGCAACCATCATCGTGGATTTTTCCAGGTAAGACAAGTGGCTTTGACGTCCAAGAATTGGCTACGGTACAATTTTTTGGGGCCCCCAACTAGAAGTTTGGGGGGCAAAAAAAAAACACTAAGCATGGTTCTAAGATGTCGGAAGTATCATGCCATAAAGTCATAAACCATAAACAAATTGGAGTTATGTTCACCAGACTGTGGCCCCTTTTTTTCTCATCTCCTCAAAGGGTAGATCCAAAAAAGAACAAAGTATACCAAAGGAGGAGATGGCACTGGTATACTCACAAAAATAAGAGTTTTCTATTCAAGGGTAAACGAAAGCGACTATAAATATTTAACAGAACTATAAAAATAACGTAACTCGCAACCATCCAAATGGCAGAATTTCACATTTGGAAACTAGAAATACTTGAAAGCATACCGCTGCGCCGTGTGGAGAGGGAGCAAAGCAACCAGCCCAGTGTCACGCCGCAGGCCAGTGATGGCCAGTGGTTTCCCCCCTCCCCTGAGACCCAACTGCAGCAAGTCCGGCCGACACCACCTCGCGGATCGGAGACAAGTTGGCCATGGCTCAACAAACCATGCACCAACTGACCCACTTAAGATATGAAAGCTTCATACTGAAGCACTGTCACTTGAGGCCACTAATAATCTTAAATAGATTTTAAAGGCCACTTAAGATGTTTGATCCATGTCAATGGTGTGTTATTAATCCAACCCCGGAGATCTTAAGTCCCATGAACGTGGCCACTATTAAACCAGTCAGGTGCTCATATCCCATGACGGATCCATGGTGCTGGTATATATGCTAACATGACTGGGGTATATTGATGGGATCCATGTTACCATATATATAGCATACATGGATCCTATGGGTATATATTTAATGCTAGGGGCAAGGAATTCGTTTTCCAATGGTACCTGCAATCCCATCTGCATTGGGATTCAATGGCGAACATGTGCTGTGTATAACATACCCTCTGGTAAATTAACATCGACCCTGAAAATCACCGTTTAGAGGAAACTAATCTTCCAACCCCGAAAAAAAGCCAGGGTCTACATGTCAATTTACTGGAGGCTAATTAAATGTATATATATATATTGATTATGTATATATATATATATTATAATATCAAATGGCATCAATGTCAGGGGAAGGGATCAATTTTGAAGCCTGGATCCATAGGGATCCATAGGGATCCCCAACATTCACCGATCCCCAACATGTGTCATGATGCATCTTGGCTTGCCCGGGGCAAAAAAAAGCGTTTGGAATCAAGGATTTGGGTAGAAAAATCAAAGACACAACATACTGTGGAAGAAATCCTGCACCGGTAGATAAGTGGTTTATCCCATGATTGAGAGGGTTTCAACCATCCAAGGTGGTGCAAGAATCCTTCCATCCACAGTATGCAACCTGTAATACCCTGTACTGTAACCCTGACACTTTCCTGCAACTTCATTGCTGGCCATGAAACATACCCCTATCCCCTCACAACATATTGGTTGATAGGTATCCCTATTGTGGATTGTAAGAATCCCCCCCATAAACCAGCTAGGTTACTAAGCCCATTTCATAACCATCCATCATTTCTCAATTATATCCCCAAGTATTCGATAGTTAAAACTTCCCAAAAGAAATTGATGGCTATACAAACGCCGTCAAAAATATTGAAACAAACATGAACCAATCAAACAGGGGAAGTACTTAAAGATCAAGATCATGGTCATATACCCAGTATATTCTCATCATATCCCAATTTTAGATGGTAAATCCCCATGTTTCTTCGCCAAAAAAGGTCACGATTTCGGCAGCTGAATTCCGTTTTTTTCGGCCAAACCTGGGAGCATCGGAAGTGGGACTTAGGTGTTGCAACTGATCGAGAAGCAGCCTCAGCGCCGCTCGCTCTTGGGAGGCCCGGCCCAGCAAGCGCTGGTATGACATGTGCATCACCCGTTGGGAACGCTGGTACGAAAACCTGAGTTTTACGGAATATAAATGGGATAAACCTATGACATAAACATGTTTAGTGGTTATACTTATAACACGCTTATAATATACAATTATAATTATATATATATTTATTCTTCGGGATAAACCTACTTCGGGAACTTACCTTATTTACAACCTCCCAAAAATAAGTGCCCCCCCAGTGATGTTTGCTGATTTCAAATCCGCATTAACTGGTTCGATATATCTGCCATAACCACAGAATTCAGTGAACCAAACCAACTTAGCTATCATTCAGGGTCGTCACCCTGCCAGTCATCTGTTCTCTAAATTCCAAGGTGGGGAATATCACGTCCGGAATTCCGGGATAAAACAATGTTCCTACTTCTGGCTGAAATGTTTGATTTTGTGAAAGTTCCCCTCAATCCGAACCACGATTCACGTCCCTCATGCTGATGGTATCTAGGGATTGTAAACCAATCTAAACCATCCATAGATAACCATAGACCATAGATATCATTCAGTAAATCCATGTAAATTCCTATTGAATCATCCAGGATGTGCCATTTCTATATCATTGATTCACTCCCTTACATTGTTGAATCATAAATGGCAATCATAAGAGCTAAAATATATGATATATATGTCTTTCACACTCCTCGCTCAGTTGACACTTAGTTTGACTAAGAATGGCCAAACTCTGTGGCTCGCAGAGTCTTACATTTTGACCAATACTACACCTACAAATCTTCCCAAGTTGATTGCTCCATAATCCATGTTTCCTCCATGAATCCCATAAATTTTGTGGCCATAAACCCAACTGCAACTGGTCAAAATACAACCCATCTTAGATGGATCAAAATGTTAATTTTAGATACAACATGATACACATATATAACAGGTTGGTGGTTTGAACCTACCCCTCTGAAAAACAAATGATATAGTCACTTGGGATGATTATTCCATTCCCAACTGTTTATGGAAAGTCATAAAATTCCATGGTTCCAAACCACCAACCAGATAAGAGAAGTCCAAGTTTCGATGTTAAAAGCTCCGCCTTGTTCTCATGGGGATTCAGCCAAAGGTGGTCCACCCAAGAAGGGCTTCGCCATCATCCATCACCCCATTTCTTACCATGTTCACGGGAGGTACCCCCATATCTACCCCCATACTCATCCCTAAGATTAGGTGAAATACCCTCCCTTAACATAATAATCTTGTGAAAAACTCACCGGTTGGTTTGAAGGGAAACCATGGCTTGTCTACATCTGGAGCAGTTTGCCCATCCCAAGGGATCCCAAGGGAAACGATGCCAAAGACACTGTGCTCCACTTTCTTCTTGCTCATCAAGGTGATCTGACCCTCGGTATCCTTGGTATCCTGGCACGATTGGATAAAACCTGGTAGACATGGCGATTTCACCAGGCAATTTCTTGTCACTTGACTAGGGAAAAAGGATTTCATATACTTGGGATAGAATTTGGATATAGAACGAACTCCATGAAACAGCTAGGATTTCATGAGGATGTAATGACATTTGTCACCAACTTAATATGATTTTGGTATATCTGACAATGGGGTGTACCACCCCTTTTTTGACATTTGAATAGGGAAAATGATAAACACACATGGATTTGGGGTACATATGGTGGTTTCTTCAAGTGGGTGATCCAAGTCACCATGAGTTTCCAAAAAAGATGGTCGAAGTTTGGATGATTTGTTTGGGGCTACCCCCATGACAAAACGGAAACCTCCATACTACATCAACCTCATGGGTTTAGAAACCCCATCAAGCAGTTCGATACATCTATGAAAGATCTACCATAGCTTGGTTGGTGGTATACGTACCCCTCTGAAAAATATGAAAGTCAATTGGGATGATTATTCCCATATATTATGGAAAAAAACATGTTCCACACGACCAACCAGATAAACATAGTTACTTCAGTTGGTTAAACCCCGCATCTCTTTAAACAACAAAAACACCAACTTCCAGCGCGTTTGTTCCCATCCCACTCCAACCGCGCCTCCATCCTCGATGGCTTCCGGCTCCTTCTTGGGCTCCCGGACCTCCTGCAGTTTTCGGCGCCGATTGTTTTGGGAACTGCCTGAATTCCAAACTTATCATAGATTACTTCCATAAATATGGCATAGGCATGGATAGATATACTGTACTTCATTCTACTGTTCCTTAGTATATAGTCTATGATTAATTCCAAACTCATTGGATTGGTTTTGTTGGGACATCTACAGGAAACCCTCAATTTTCCCATGAAATAAGGGGGCTTCCTGTAAAATGTCCTTAAACCAATCCAATGAATCACTCAAACCCTCATGGATTGACACTATACGGAAACATATTGAGATTCATATTTAAATGCATTGAAATTGCCATTTATGGGTATCTATGGGTAATTGAATTGAAATTACCATTTATGCAGATATTTATGCATGATACATCATGTTCACTCTGTTTCACTTGCCATTTATGGGTTGAACATTTCGGGGGAAACCTCCAAGACCCTGCCACCGATGGTTTGTCAACGGAAACATATCGGATATCCAGAGAAATCTGTCTGAACATGTCTATACCTCGAATCTCAAGAGTTGAGCATCATGGCTATTTGAGATTCGAGGTTTTCCAGAGACACCCCCTGATTTTTTTTCTGGTAAACTCCTAGTTTTTCATGGCTATTTGGTGGGTAAACTCCTAATTTTCAGAAACACCTTAAGTTTTCTGGTAAAAGAAGCCTGGTTTGCTAAGAAGGGAATTCTGTGTTCCAGTTGGGTCCTGGTAAAGACTTGGATTTCCTGGTATTGACCATCAAATGCTGTTCCACTATTGCGCTTGGGATCCATATGTTCAAGATAGTTTGCCCATTTCAGCTGGGAGAAACGATCAAATTCAGAAGTGCTTTGAACATTGATGAGTTACTGTGGATGGTTGCGAAATCCTGCACCACCAAAAGGATGGTTGACACCCTATAAATAATGGGAGAAACCATCTATCAACTGGTGCAGGATTTCTTCCATCCACAGTATGTGTTGCGATATATTGCAAGTTCCAACATCTGCTGACAGGAAAGACTGAAAAACATCATACCAAGGCTTCCTCCATCGACATTGCCGAAGGTAGCATGAGCATTGTTTGTTCTGTCAATATACCATAAACCCTCGTTGTCATATATAGTGAACAAAGCCAACTTGGCTATCATAGATTACTTCCAAATCTCCAGTTTTGAGGGTGAGTCACCCCCATTAAGGGTGGATAAACCGATCATTTATATACATGGTTGAAAACAAACTTAGCAGCAGGCAGATTGTAGGCCATCACATATTGTAGGAAAACATAGTATATGTATATCCCATTATATCCCAATTGGATCCCTCATATATTGCAGTATATCCGACTATATGGCATTTTCCCTAGTCACATCCAATTTCTTTATCAATTGATTATATATACCCAATGAAATATCCCAATGATATCTCCATTTCTTTCCCCTTTTTTCATCCCATTCAATCCCCATGAATTTCCACATTCATCCCATGAAATTCCATTAAATCAACATGTTCGAAGCTTGAATCCCATTAAATCCCAACCGGTGAGCGGAGTTTCTCCCACCTGCAGACGCTTGCGTGTTTCCTGCATCTTGGACATCAGTTCAACGCGCTCCTTGACGTTTTTGGGTGATGGGATGGGGGATGGGATAGGGACGGATGTTTCAGAGTTTTTTTAGTTATCGCTGATACATATCTATACGTATAGAGTACATGTATATAGTATGTGTATGTGTGTGTTGTGTATATCATAATATCATATGTAGTAACATGTTATATAATTATATAAATACTATATCAATTTACATAAATACAATGTTTCGAGTATAGTATAAATAAACAATTTTATACCATATAATATGCATGGTTTGTGGATCACTCAGACTCCTGCAAGTCTAACTCTTGGTGGAGATGCCGTCAACCCATCTACATAAATGTGTAAATCTCCACCATCTCATCTTGGATGAGCCATCAAAGGTCATTACTGAACCAGTCTGGAATAGACCAACAATGGGTCAACCAAGAACTCAAAGGAATAATACTTTCCCCCATATAAAACACCACCCCATAAACCGTAGTAAAAACGTAGGGCCTAAACCATATATATATATATATATATATTTAAGACCATATTGGGGGGGTCATTTACAGAGTTAAATCCAAAAGATTTATATTATATATTCAACTATCATTATGACATATTAGGAATATTTGGGGCTGTTGAATATAAAACATACGGTCTATTTGGGACCAGCAGTAAGTTCTTTTCGAAAAAAATCCTAGAACTCATCGGACACTTCAACTTCGATGATCTCGTGGGTACCCCAATGACTTGACCAAAAATTACCCAACAGAAACCACAACATATTATATAATATTGTTGGTTTCTTCTATCAAACCATGTGTTTTTTTCCGCATCAAGTTCGAAAATTAATAATTATCCCGTAGTAAACTAATCATCCGCCAAGTTTCACCCTACTTATGGCTAAAAAAGATAAGCACGATCACCCAAATATAGTATGACAAAATGTTGCTGAAGGGTGAGGGCCAACCATCCAGCTCGGATCTTCCTCCAAAGAGTCCAGAAGCATCATGAATTCGTCTCCATCCTGGGGACGAGCCAAACTTGGCCAAGATCTTTGTCACAGGAAAGTGCAAAGAGATGCTAAAAGTGCTAGTTCCGAAGCTACCCTCTGGTTATTTAACATAGCCATGGAAAATGACCCATTTATAGATAGTTTACCTATTAATAGCATGGTGGATCTTTCCATGGCGAACTGTTAGTCATAACCAGATGGTAGTTCCGAAACAAGAGAGAAGGACTGAACACTTCAGCACACACTCTTCAGAAGTGTGTAACTCATCAACTTGACCATGGTCTTGGTTGGGATCAAGGATTACGGAATCAACACGTTCGGATTCCACGAAAGAGTACAATCAAATCCCAAAAAAACTCAAACCCAGGTGCCCATGAATTGGGGTCTGAGATATAATTATCATATAATATCATATATCATTATCATGACTCTGCAATATCATATCTCATCTAATTATGGAGGTTTCCGAAAAAACATCATCCATTTTAAAATGGAATTTTCCATGAAAAAGTTACCATCCAGCTATTGGAGTACCCCCATTGATGGAGGGCCCCCATATACGGCAGTCCCGGGCCTGGACCAAGCTTGACCTTGCTGCCGAAAGGGGACCGGTGTAAGCCATGGAGCAATGGAATGTAAGCCACCAGCCACTGGCTATTTAACATAGCCATGGAAAATGGCCCATTTATAGATGATTTTCCCAGCTATAAACCTGCCTTTTCCATGGCTATGTTAAATAACCAGATGGTATGTCGGATATGTGGATACTGCAAGAAAAAATCCAAAACAAATATTGGGTAACTGGTTGGAGGTTTTAACCATCTTGAAAAATATGAGTTCGTCAATGGGGTTGGGATTATCCCATATATTCTGGAAAAAAAACAATGTTTGAAACCACCAACCAGGTAAAAGATTCCAATTCTATGTTATGTGGTAAAGTCAATAAGCAACCATCCCCGGAACATCAGTGGTCTAACCATCCCGAGTTGTCATGATTTTACCGCGTTGGTCCCATTGAATCCAACCTGTCCTTGAAAACGGTCGAAGTCTCCGGCTGAATTTTGGATAGATGGGAAATCACATCAATGGGAATTTCAGGATCCTAAAATGGAGGTACCTACCATATATAAGGACTTTTTTGAAGGCCTATGTAAGTGAATATCACCACAAAATATGGCCAAACATATGGTACTAACGTACCTCCATTTTTTTTTTGGATCCTGAACTTCCCATTGATCACATGCAAAAACAAATCCAATACCTTTACCCCAAAAACATGAGTCAAGTGGGGACACGCATGAAGCATCATGAAGCATATCGTTTCCCAGACTCGACGGGCCAAATTGCGATGAATCTGACGCATCTGACGCATGGATACCCCACGTGACCTGCATCTAAAAGGTCAGCCATGTTCACCAATTAGCGCTCCGAGGTGGATATAAGAAAATAATGTAACATATACTGACAAAGTTATCAAGATATATCAGTGGGATTTCATATACTGATAGTAAACTGGAAAATCAGCATGCTATTCATGGGTAAATCAACAAACTAAATGGCCATTTCCAATGGCTACGTTAAATTACCAAGAGGGTATCATCATATATGGCAGTGTGTCAAAACCTTGTACCCCTGGTGAACATCAAAATAGCTGGTAAATGGATGTTCATCTCCCTAAAAATGGTATTAATAGGTATTGATCCATACCCATATCTATCTTTTTGTCGGGGTTGATGTATATATCGGTTCCATTCCCAATGGAGATCCCCGCACCTGAGCTCGGATCGACCGCTGTCCAGGGGCGGAAGGGTATCCTCCAGTCAAACGTGGCTGGGAAATGGATTTGTAATGGATCATTGAGTTCGATGATGTCTGGTTGGTGGTTGAGCCTACCCCTGTGAAAAATGATGGAGTTTCTCAGTTGGGATGATGAAATTCCCAATCTATGGAAAAAAAAATCATATTCCAAACCACCAACCAGATGTTCCTGATTGTCCCCCCCAAAAAAAAACGGCACTTTTGAGGATTTTCCACGGCTACTTTTTGATGGAGGATACATGCAGCAAACATGGGACTGGAATGGATCAACAAACAAATCGAGGAGTTTGGCAACCAACAAAATTTCAGGTTTTTCTCCGTCCAACTGAAGGTAAACATATTTTTGGATTTTTTTGGGATATAGCATGATATAACCATCAAAAGCCATATGTTTTGACTACTTTAAAGATGAAATGTGATCATTTTGGGGATGGTAACTTGTAGGGACCATCCTCGGTGACGCGACGCTAGTCGTCGCGTCAGTCAGAAACTGATGAAACGCCAGTCCGAGTCCAAGGGTTCGCTAGCCCTTCAACTCCTTTGACAACTATATTCTGGGGTAAATTATAATTTTTCACTAACCTGAATCTTGCGGCCATTTGGGGATGATTCCCCTTACTAACTATGATTCCAGTGAGGTCGCAGTGAGGTCGTTATAATTTACCCAGATATATATTATAATTATATATACAAATAAAGTCAACTGCATGTCCAATCTGAGATACTCTGCATGTTGTTGCTTTGCTGGTAGTATAGATCATTATAAGACATGTTTAGCAACAGGTCAAAGTACTAAACTACCATCCAAGGTCAACCCAACTAAAGTCAATTGAAAATCATCCTTCTGAATAGGCACCAGAATCAAATTCATTGG
Organism: Cladocopium goreaui; assembly: GCA_947184155.2. Taxonomy (NCBI): domain Eukaryota; class Dinophyceae; order Suessiales; family Symbiodiniaceae; genus Cladocopium; species Cladocopium goreaui. The sequence goes on from CAMXCT020002635.1 coordinate 151,934, forward strand.
CACTTGTGATTGGTGGTTAGAATTTTGGGATACCTCAGGTCGTGATAGTCCCTTCAACCGTGCTCAGATTTCCAACCGCCCACCCAAAGGACAAAAAAACTCAGTGTTTGATTCTAATTTGGAGGTTTCCATAGATGGGGATACCCAAAATGGATGGTTTACAATGGAAAGTCCTATTAAGATGGATGATTTGGGGGTACCCCCATGACTTAGGAAACACCCATTTGGCTGAAACCTAAGAAATGCGCACTTTGGATTTCCCAAATTTTGGGTATCAGCCAAACTGCCGATAATTTTCTGGAAGGAAGGCGCATCTTGTTTGGTGTGCGTATGAAGTTCGGCCGTCTCAATCTTTGTTAGTTGATGCAATAGTCCAATGTGGGTTTGTCTGAGAGCAGGCCCCAAATCCATTGTTTAATGATTATTCTCCCGCATTCATGGCCGTTTTAGCGCTTAATTTCCCAATTCCATGGAACACCCGAAATGATTTCAATGGGATCCATGTTCATCCCCGAAAGCGAGGACCTGAATCCGGACTGGCTCAACTTGTAGACTGGAACCATGTTTAGTAACCACTGCTGTGGTCGTCAAAGAGAGTGTCATGAAAATTGACCCAAAAGAGCAGTCGGATGTATGCCATACGATGTGGCTAGACGGCTAGACCAACTCATCCGTGATGCGATTCATAGATTCAACCCATGAAATACCCATCAACCCCCATTAAAACATCATTAAATCACCGTTAGATCCCATTAAATTACCAACAAATCCCCACCAAACATTTGAGAGGGGATGTTGATATACATGGGCGCTCAAATAAAAACCAGTACGCAATGCCAAAACGATGCAACCTACGCGCACAGAAGCTTCTGGTTTCCCAAGTCACCATCCATCGGAGCTGGCTAATTCAGTTCTACTGCAGCGACCAGCCAATCCAAACTTGATTTTGTGGTTACTTTCAAACAGAGAAAAAAGTGGTTACTGTCGTGTTTTTCCCCACCTGCCAGGTGAGGGTTGTTAGATTTTATGTCAGTTGCCTGCTTCTCCTCTCCTCTTCTCCTCTCCTCCTCCTTGTCGTCCTCCTCGTCGTCCTCCTCGTCCAACTGCGACCCGCTGTCGGACCTCAACCACGACCATCCACGCCCAGTGTTCCCTGCCAGACCTCAACCACGACCATCCCCGCCCAGTGTTCCCTGCCGGACCTCAACCACGACCATCCACGCCCAGTGTTCCCTGCCGGACCTCAACCACGAATCCACGCCCAGTGTTCCCTGCGGACCTCAACCACGACCATCCCCGCCCAGTGTTCCCTGCCGGACCTCAACCACGACCACCAGTGTTCCCTGCGACCTCAACCGCGTATCCACGCCAAGTGTTCCCTGCCGGACCTCATGTAGGAAGATATGGGACAAAGAATGTGCAGAAGAAAGTTAGAAAGAATGTCAGAAAGAATGTCAGAAGATATGCCAGAAGAAATAGAATGATATGCCAGATAGAATGCCAGAAGATATGTCAGAATATATGCCAGAAAGATATGCCAGATAGAATGCCAGAAGATATGTCAGATAGAATGCCAGAAGATATGCCAGATAGAATGCCAGAAGATTTGCCAGATAGAATGCCAGAAGATTTGCCAGATAGAATGCCAGAAAATATGCCAGAAGATATGCCAGATAGAATGCCTGATTGAATGCCAGAAGATATGTCAGATAGAGTGCCAGAAGATATGCCAGATAGAATGCCAGAAGATTTGCCAGATAGAATGCCAGAAGATATGCCAGAAGATATACCAGATCATATGCCAGAAGATATGCCAGATAGAATGCCAAATAGATTGTCAGAAGATATGTCAGATAGAATGCCAGAAGATTTGCCAGTAAGAAAATGTATAAATGTCATGGTGGGGATCACACGAAGTAAAGTATTTTTTGTTCTGCATGTTTGCAAAATTGTTGGACGAAACTGAGCGTGAATCCGCGTGAATGAGCGTGAAAGGACCTCCCACAGCGTGAAAGGACCGTGCATTGGGGGGACCGACATTTTGACATGCCTGAAGGTTTCGGCTATGCACACGTTTTTTGGATGAAGGCACTATGAAACATATGAGAGTTTAAAAAACGAATTTGTGTGCCAATAAAAACAGCGCGGGACATCTAGCCGCTGAGATCCGATGATTCTTTTAAATCTGACTGCTCTGAACCAAACTTAGAAACAAAAGATGCAGCCGCGCCAAAGAACTCGGCGTAAGAAATTCTGCTGTGTGGCTGTGTGCAAGCAAGTGCGCGTCCGCTCTGTGAGGAGTTTTGTGCGTCTGAGGGGCACGTATATACGAACCAATTTGGACAGCTATAAGCGTTTTAAGGGCCTTTGCCGAAAGGACCTCTGTATGAGGGCCTCTAGTGAAAGGACCTCGTTTTGAAGGCCTTTGGAAGTTCAGGGTATGTATATGATATTATATGACATTACATTACGTTACGTTAACATTATCATAACATGAACATAGCACAATAACATTAACTTAACATAACAATCAACATAGCATTGCACTAACATAGCATTCAACAAAACATTAACATGACATAACATAACATAACATACAATAACATAACAAAATAAATCATACTACAACACATCATAAACATAACAAAACAAAACATGAATTAACTACATTTAACTATGTATACACGACAAAACCATTACATTACAGTACGTTGCGTTACATTACATTACGTTACACTATCAGATTACATTACACTCATTACATACAGTATATATCATTATATTACATACATACAGACAGACATAGATACAATTCATCAGTAGATGCTGCAGAGATTGAACTCATGAACTACCCATCAGTTCCCATTAAATCACCAATAGATCCCTTTAAAGTACCAATAAATCCCGTTAAATCCCATGAAATCCCCATTTAGCAACCAAGGAAGTCACCAAGGATTCCATTTAGTGCTGATCTGGCACCACATTCCCCCCAAACGGGACAGCGCCTCTGATGGTTGCCAGGTACCGTGGCATGTAGCCTCACGGTGTGGGTTGATCCATCCGGGTACAGAAAAAAAATGACTAAATTGACTTAATGTGATATATATATATATATACATCTATCTATCTATCTACCTGTCTATCTATCTATCTATCTATCTGGATAAATGATGTTAATTCACCAATTTGAATTGAGGCCATCTGGGGATAGTTACCTCTACGAACCACCATTCCGGTGAGATCGCTATGAGGTCGTTTTAAATGTGTATATATATATATATAGAGAGACATAGAGCTAGACCTTCCAAATACCCATATCACATGGTATTTTAGCGTGTGATTTTTGTATTTCGACACTTTTTTTTGCAAATCATTGATACATACCATTATACAAGCAACACTTTGTACAACCAGCAAGCTTTCATAACATAACTGGGCGAACAAAAACTGAATTCTAGCAGTTACAGTACTCATGCATAAATTGTACCTGAGAAGGGGAACACGCAAGGTAGGCGGCCAAGATGGAGAGTGAAGAAGCTAGGTGGTATGTGTCAGACCAACAGAACAATGATGATGATGATCATGATAATAACGATGGTGATGACTATGATGATGGTGGTGATGATGATGATGGTGGTGATGATCATGACGATGACGATGACAATAGAGTGGCACTCTATGGGATCACGTGTTGCTTGTTGGAAACAGCAGCAATGCAGCCGTGAACAATTCCATAGATGTGTTCCATACGATGTGGCTGGACCAACTCATCCGTGATGCGATTCAAAGATAAAAAACCCATAAAATTCCCATCAACTCCCATAAAATCACAATTAAATCTCATTAAATTACCAATAAATCCCGCTAGATCACATTGAAATCACCATGAAATCACCATTTAACAACCAAGGAAGTCTCCAAGGTTTAGCACTGATCTGGCACGTTCGCCCCAAACGGGACAGCGCCTCTGATGCCTCCCAGGTCATTGAGGTCATTGGAGCCTCACGGTGTGGGTCCATCCAGCGACAGAAAAATTGACTCAATTGACTTAATGTGATAAATAAATATATATCTATCTATCTATCTATCTATCTACCTGTCTGTCTATCTATCTATCTACCTATCTATCTATTTCTCTATCTATTTCTCTATCTATTTCTCTATTTATTTCTCTTTCTCTATCTATTTCTCTATTTATTTCTCTATCTATTTCTCTATCTATTTCTCTATCTATTTCTCTATCTATTTCTCTATCTATTTCTCTATCTATTTCTCTATCTATCCATCTATCCATCTATCCATCTATCTATCTACCTATCTACCTATCTGCCTATCTACCTATCTATCTATCTATCTACCTATCTATCTGGAAAATTATGTTAATTCACCAATTTGAATTGAGGCCATCTGGGGATAGTTACCTCTACGAACCACCATTCCGGTGAGATCGCTATGAGGTCGTTTTAAATGTGTGTATATATAAATACATATGTATATATATATATATAGAGAGAGAGAGAGAGAGCTAGAGAGCTAGACCTTCCAAATACCCATATCACATGGTACTTTAGCGTGTGTTTTTTGTATTTCGACACTTTTTTTTGCAAATCTGTGATACATACCATTATACAAGCAACACTTTGTACAACCAGCAAGCTTTCATAACATAACTGGGCGAACAAAAACTGAATTCTAGCAGTTACAGTACTCATGCATAAATTGTACCTGAGAAGGGGAACACGCAAGGTAGGCGGCCAAGATGGAGAGTGAAGAAGCTAGGTGGTATGTGTCAGACCAACAGAACAATGATGATGATGATCATGATAATAACGATGGTGATGACTATGATGATGGTGGTGATGATGATGATGGTGGTGATGATGATGACGATGACGATGACAATAGAGTGGCACTCTACGGGATCACGGTGCCCAGGAAGGGAATGTAACCACTGATCAGCTGAACTGGACCTACAGTGGATGGGCCAGCGAAATCCGATAAACCGGCTATGGAGTTTATACATGGGGGGGTCCATAAATGGGGTACCCAATAGCTGGATGGTTTATTTCAGGGAAAATCCCATTCTATAAATGGATGATAACCCTAGAAATAATGGGATGTTTACCACATTTTACCACTGTTTTCAACTATCCACCGTATGTTCAACGATTCCGGTCAATACTTTGTGCCGAAAGAAAGCCAAATCCCAGGACAGATGAGTAAACCAGGCCCACAACACAGGAAGCGAACATTTGTGGGAAGTCATGTGTTGTGTCACATGTTTGTCTTTTGATTTTGCCCTATGTTTTTCCCCCTTATTTTTTTGAATCAAACCTCAAAAAGCAATCAAGATCTTGAAGTTGCGTTCTCTTACTGCATCTTGTTTCAAACACGTTGCCAAACAAACTGGTGGTCAAGAAAGAAGCAGGAACCTACATAAACTGCAGTGTTTGACTCCGCAAATAAAATTCCCCAAAACTCCCTGTTTGTGGAACCGTCAGCAAACATCCGTAACAAATAGACGACCAATTCGTTTGGATATCTTGTTCTTGTAATCTGACTTTCAAAATCCTTCCGCAAACTCGCAAAGAGGACGGATCGAAACAAGCGGAACCTAAATAAACAGCATTTTTGACCCCCAAATACAGTTCCCAAATCTTGGGATCTTCCTAAGCATCCAACGACAAGTCAATACAAGTTTAACTTCAAACTCGTGTAATTTTCATTAAAAATTCGGAAGTGCAAAGAGCCAGGTCTCAATGAAATTCAATTCCAATTATGTCAAGTTAATTTCAACTCACTTTCAGATAAACTTGCATTTCAACTCAAATAAGTCAGTTCAAAAAATCGAGTCCATTCAATTATGTCAATTCAAATTCCAAGTCTAAATAGTTAATATAACTTGGATTTGCCCAGAAGGGGTGCAAAAAAAAAATGGTCTAAATATTCACTGTAGATTCCCCAGTCATGGTGGATTTTCCATTGGGATTTAGCAAGCCAAATCACCGACTAAACAAACCCAGCGCCTTCGAGACCATCTGAGACCTTCGCGGCGGCGTGCCATCATGGCCATGGTGGGGGAGTTGTTCAAAACGAGGAGTTGACTATATAGGGATATACTGAGTGGTATGTGGTACCCTCTGGTAATTTAACATAGCTATTGAAAATGGCCATAATTGAACATGGTGATATTCCATAGTTATGTTAAATTACCAGAGGGTATATAACATTATTTGGTTGATGGTTTCAACCGCCCTGAAAAAAATTAGTCAGTTGGGATGATTATCCCATATATTGTGGCAGAAAATAGAAAATGTTTGAAACCACCAACCAGTTATATAACATTATATCCCTAGTCTGGTGAATATACCACAAAAATATGATATTAATGATAGTGATATAACATGTACAACTTACCACTTCATATCTGGTGCCCCCAATCGCTAAGTCTGTTGTGAATTCACCAACGGTGAATTATATGGGTCCACGAAGAATGGTGGTGGCCAGAAGCAGCAACTTCGGCTCAGTTTTCGTTTAGATCACTTAAGGTGAACCGGGTTTTATAGCCCATGACGGATCCGTGGTGCTGGTATATATGCTAACATGACTGGGGTATATGGATGGGATCCATGGCACACCATATATAGCATACATGGATCCTATGGGTAGGGAATGTAACTATAGCTACTGGATGTAATCGTGGAATTTATAAACATGCATAACAAAAGAGGGTCCCACCTTGTAGTAGCTATGGATGTCGTTCCCCCAAATATTATATTTCATAGGTGTTGACCACGATTTCCATGCGGCTTCCATTCAAAAAACAAATGCTTGACTTGCTGAAAAGTGCCCAAATCGAATCGAATGTGGCACCCAGCTTGCCCTATTTTTGACTGCACCCACCCGGAGCCTTGCCCTTGGAACTGGTGGGAAAATCACCCACCAAAACTATAAATCTATGGGGTGAATCGTGACAACTTGGAGTTGTCAAACCCGCCAGTAACACCTGGGACGAACGCATCCCAGGGAAAAAAAACATGGGGATTCCCAGTGAATTTACAGGAATCCCAGATTTTCACCAGCCGAATTGGGATTGAACCAACTTCAGCAAAACAGAAATCGACTTTCAGCAGACCAAAAGGTGTCCCTTTAACGCCTTTCCGAATGCTGATGTTGCCAGCGTAAGGGGCCTTTGGATCTGACCAAAATTAGGACATCGTTCGAGCAAACATGGGGTCCCATCATGGGATATCTGTCGAATTTTGTTGGCGAAGTTTTGGAACTCACCAGCCTTCAGTTCCACAAAGTTTTGGATGTGTCTGAACCAAATGGGTGGTGCCCCAGTGAGCTAAATCGCTAAGTTGGGGTTCACATAACTCCAATAACTATATGGTTTATAGGTGATTTGATATATCTATACTTTCTATGGTTTATAAATCAACTTATAACTGGGGGGCACTACCTTGTAGGGTATACCACCAGATTGCCATTTTAGCACGGAAATTTGTGATTAGGCAGCACATTTCGGACAAACAGGGAGGTACAAGGTTGGGCCCCATAGCTAAGCTGGTTTATGCCTTGGTGAATTCTATGGTTTATACGGCAATCAACGAACCAGTGAATTGGGCTTGTAAACTACCTATAAACTAACTTATCCATCTCATTACTGGTAAACTACCTAGCAGTTTATGGGATAAACTAGCTAGTTATAGAGGATAATTCTATGGTTATAAAATGTTATAAACTCACTTATACCATCTATAATAACCATCTCATTAAACAACGGGGGCCCACCGCAACGTAGCTACGGAATGTACGACTGGGGAGACCGGGAGACCCGGCTGCATCGGCATTCTGAGCTGGCGCAGTAAGCATGGATTGTTCCTCGGTTTTTTGGGGCTGTCGGAGATTTCCTGCCCTCCCCGGCAGTTCAAGGGCTCACCATTTCAAGGGATAGTTGAGTTACCCGGCCTGGTAAACATACAAAAAACTATGGAAAGATCCACCATTTTTTATAGGTAAATCATATCTATAAATGGTCATTTTCAATAGCTATGTTAAATTACCAGAGGGTAAGTGATAGATTCAAGAGTTCTATTTATAGTATTTTATAGTATGACTTAAGGAAAACAGCATGCTACAATTACCCTCTGGTTATTTAGGTATAGGTATAGGGTCGTCCCCTATCGGTAATGAAGGTTTTGCACACCCTCAGGAAGGCTAAGGCGAAGGAAGACTAAGTACATTACAATATTTTTATCCGTTACTCATGTGTATGTATATATATATACATGTATTGTACATAGTCATCCTGGAGCAGATAAAACATAGAAAAATCATGAAAAATCCAAAATAACTGATCAAAATTGAAAACACGTTTGAAACAATCAATATATCATATTCTATCCATTGCAGGCTTATTACTGCTGCTACTCTACTATACTCAATCGTTATCATCATCGTTGTCCAAGGCTCAAGTTTGGTTGCATTGCCATAGGCATCGTCATCCCATCAAGCGGCATGGCCTTTGGCCGTTGACCATCGTAACGACCCCCGTGCTTGGTTGATGGGACCGTTCTTGCGGCAGGTTTTTCATTTAAATGGCTACCCATGACGGATCCATGGTGCTGCTTTATATGGTGTGCCATGGATCCCATCAACAAAAACCCCAGTCATTTTTAGCATCAAGATACCAGCACCATGGATCCGTCATGGGCTATAGAATTGGGATGTGTCATGGGATTTTTGACCAGCTCCATGACACATCTGTTACAAGATCCCTTCAATCTTCGTGGATCTCCAGCAATGGATCGCTGGAAGCCCGAATCTTTCAACTCTGGTTGGGGGATAACCGCCCAAAATGGTGAAAATTCATGATACTTTGCTACGAAAAATAGTACCATCTGGTTATTTAACAGTTTGCCATGGAAAATCACCATTTTTAATAGATAAACCATCTATAAACGGGCCATTTTCCATGGCTATGTTAGTCATAACCAGAGGGTCAAGTGCTAAGAGCCCAGGGGGAACGTTGCTATCCGATGAACTTTCTTTGCCTCAAAGTGGGGCATAGGCCCCTGCATAGGTATCGTGCAGCCTGAGGCAAAGAAATGCCAGGGTCATGGGCTTCTCACCACTGGATGCTATCGATTTCTCAAACCAGAGGAGTTCTAATATATCATACAACAGTAGAGCAAACACCTATCGAACATGGCAGCATGGTGTAGGGAAACCAAATCGAAAAGGCTGGAATGCTATCCCAGAAGCATCGACTTTTTGCCGTCCAAAGCTCTATAGGTTCTACTCCAAAATTGACCCACCTTCAAGACACCAACAGTATACACATCACCCTCATGGCGGCTTCACGACTATCTATCCATCATTTCAAGTGGTGATAAAATAACCCAGCAAAATAGTGACATTTGAAGACCCCTGAGCCCTGATAGAACGTCTACATCCACCATGTCGGTCCATGTCGTGTTTTTGCTAAAGGATGCATCGACGCAATTTGATGGCTCAGCGAATATTGATCATTGAGAAAACATGATTGCAAACATGGAATTTTAAAATGAAATTTCAGTACGACTCCCCCCTCAAATTCCATTTTTAAGAGGGTAGGGATGTGCCCTCTACAGAACCTACCCACTTCAAGTTTAATCAGCCAGAAGTGGCGTATCAACCGCAACTTTGGAATATGATGAAAGGTTGAAGTAGCCAACTAATATCAATCAGTTTAACCATGAATACATTCTGTTGAGTAAATGATTTGATTAGGGAGCCACCACAAGATTTTATTGATAAGTTACTCTCCCTGGCACTCTCCTTTGCTGGTGGCTACTCTGTGCTTGGGTGCCGTTTTCGACATGATAATGATAAATTACTCTCAAAGGTGATATCTCACTATTACTGTAATAGTACACAGTTGTTGTTTAAATCCTGGGCTACCATTGAAATTATGACTAAAATTTCTCTAAATTGCTTGGTGGCCCCAGGACCTCCTCAGAATTCGAAAATACCCTCTGGTAAACTAACATAGCTATGGAAAATCACCATTTTTTATAGGTAAATCATATCTACAAATGGTCCATTTTCCATATGTTAAATTCCCAGAGGGTACCTGAAAGTTTATCCCAGTTCTTCCAGGGCGGTCGTAACTGGACTGATCCTCCAGTTCTGGGTGAACATGAAACTAACCCGCAAACCGAATGTTTTGAGATGAGACACCAGTTCTATTCCCCATGACGGATCCATGTATGGTATATATGCTAACATTCGGGGTATATTGATGGGATCCATGCTACCATATATAGCAGCACCATGGGTCCTATGGGTTCAGCTATTGCAAAATCATTCGCAAACCTTCATTTCATTCAATGACTCTTCCAGCATTTTTTCACCTCCGATCATCAAACGTGGCTGGCTGAGAAATTCCCAAAGAATGGAGATTTTTACACAGTTTATAGCTGGGAAAATCTGATCGGTTTTTCTGTTTCTGGGGAATTCTCCAGCAAGCCATGGAGCGGATTAACCAGAAGGTAGTAACTATACCCTCTGGTTGTTTAACATCACTGTGGAAAATTGTCCCTTTTCTTCGATGCTGTATGATGATTTTGAAATGAAAAAATAGGTGACTTTCCATAGCTAAGCTAAATTATCAAAGGGATTCAAAGGGCATATATCCATTAATCCCCATTAAATCCCCAAGAAATCAGCATTCAATTTCCAGTGAATCCCCATGAAATCCCTATAATTGTCCCCTCTTATCCCATAAAAACCCTCTCGTTATCTAAGGTAGCTCCTGGAAAAATCACCATTATTTTGATACGGAAATCAGAATAAAATTGTGGTGGTGTGCTTAAATGGGGGGTACCCCAAAATGGATGGTTTATTTTTTGGAAATTCCTCGTGAAATTCATGATTTAGGGATACCCCCCAATTTTAGCACACCTCCAAATGGTTAATTAATGGTGAATCACATCCCAACTATATGGTGAATTATATGGTGAATTATATGGTGAATATGTGGTGAATATGTGAATAATATCACAATATGGGGAATGGTGAATTAATATGGTGAATTATATGGTTAACATATCCCAACTGGGACGTTTATATGGTTAATGGTGAATAATATCACTGGGGAATGGTGAATTCATGGTGAATTAATATGGGTTTTTCCCGTATCCCTCAGACGTTGTCTTTGGGTGCTCTTGGGGCCTCCCGGAACGATGCTGGGAGGCCTAGGCCCAGCGCTGGCAATGGAGCCATGGTGGAGGTTACTTTTAGGTCCCCTCTGGTAAACTGTTACATAACTATAGAAAATCACCATTTTTCATGGGAAATCTCACTATTTCAATGGTCATTTTCAATAGCTTTTTGTATGTTTACCAGAGGGTATACCATCTGGTTATTTAACAGTTCGCCATGGAAAACCCTTTGCCTAAATGGAGGTTTATAGCTGGGAAAATCATCTATAAATGGGCTATCTATACCATGGCTATGTTAAATGACCAGAGAGTAAGCATGGTATAAGCTATCAAAGTAACCAAAAAACTAGGGAATGAACCATGGTAACCATACCAAGTAGAAACTTAGACCAAAGTTGAGGAATGTTAAACTTCATAAGTTGGGATTTTACGAGGGAACATGGTATTTAACTTTTGGGGAACATGGTGTTTTAACTTTTGGGGAACATGGTGATTTGACAAGGGAAAATGCTGATTTAACTAGCAACTATAGGGAAAATGGTGACTTAATTAGGGATTTCATTGGATGGAATGGTGATGCGGCTTGGTGACTAATATAACCTACTCGTACTATTTTTGGGTGCAGTTGAGGTTGCTTTTCCAGGTTTTTCACCATGGGATACCTGGAACTTCATAAGTTGGGATATGGGGCCCCGAAATGGGGCCCCTATAACTATAATAAAATCTATCCACTTAGAACTGGTAAATGGAATTTCTGGGATTTCATGGGGATATGTTATATCAATTCATGTGGGTTTGTTGGATATAATTGGAATATACAAACTTCTGGGTAAATTATTATATTTCACTAACCTGAATAGTTCGGCCATAAAAGGGGATCATTTCCCTTACTAACCATTATTCCAGTGAGGGAGAACAGTGAGGTCGTTATAATTTACCCAGAAACTTAATAAAACTTATATAAGATGATTCATGGGGCCCCCGTTCATCCATCCCATTCCATGGGAATCCAACCAATTCGTGGGTTTCCCTCTCAATCCCTATGAAAATGCATTGATGACCATCCCGCAATATGGGTATATATTGTCATCTTTTGACAATGGAATATATACTTAACTAGACTTGGATAGAATTGCAGACATTGTGCGAAAGTATGGTGAATCTGAGTATGGTGTGCTTCACCCTGACATTTTGACATTTATGGAATAGCTCACAGTATTCAGGCTTCTATATTGCTGCGGCTATGGGGATTTGTTGTGGTATACCATGTTGTACAGTCAAGCCTTGGCTGTTGATTATTGGGAGGGAATCATTTTAGTAGCAAAAGATATCACTTGTTGGAGTGACCAGCCCTACTAAATCAAACAGGGACCACAGGATGGGGGCCCCAAGATAGCAAAGTTTGTTTATAAGTGGCTTAAAAATGGTTTATGGTTGATATAACTATAGTTAATGGGGGTTATCATGGTGTACAAACCAACTTATAACTGGAAGGCCCCATCCTGCAGGGATTATTAATCTGGGGTTGGAACTAACTCGCTACACATGAGCCATGGTCAATACTCACTATATATGGTTGATGGTCATCCCATCTATAATAAGGATCCTTATAATGGTTATTATAAATCCCTATGAACCATTGGATGACTAGCCCCTATTAATGGTTATTAACCATGAGTATTGACGATCCTTCTGGGTGGATCTGAGATTGGGCCCTCCTGGCCTCAAGGTAGGAGGAACAAAGACCATTGACATGGCAGCCTTCGATGTTCGACGAGCACGTCGAAACCCGCACGTCGATGAGCCACGGAGATTTCAACACAGGCAGCAATGATTCGGGGTATCAACCTGCCCGGAAAAATATGTGAAGTTGACTAACATTGGAACATAAATTTGAAGTTGGACTGGAAATTAGGATCAGCAACCAGATTGTTCTGGATGTGCAAAGTAACATTGCAGTGAAGTAACATGGCAGAAGGATTTCTTTGACAAATATGTACCATTCTGCTCCAGTGCATTCTTTGAAGCACCAGCTCTTGAGCGCAAATGATGACCACGATGACGAGTTTTAGAGTGCTTCCTCATGTACTGATTGTGAGAGCCGCTGTAGCTCACTTTCGTTTTTTTCGCTTGCTGCTTCTTGTCTTGGTTGCGTGTTTGACTCTCTGTGTACTGTGTTGTGTTGTTTGGGTTGTTTGGCTGCTGTTTGGCTCTTCTTGAGTCTTGATGGAGTTGATTGGCTTTTATTTTAACATCTCTTTTCACGATTGCTCACTTTACAGCTATTGGATGGCTTTCAGTATACGATCATGTTTTCAATTTTTTTTTACTAAAATTGGGCTTTTGGATTTCCTACAGAATAGTTGTCACTCTTGATGATCTTGATGGGACCTGACATGAAATCTACAAGATTTCGCCGTCTGGGATTCTCATCTTCGTCAGCAAACAGGATCGAAACAGCCATAAACTGGTAAAGCCTCCAGGTTTATAGCCCACTACCACTCTAAGGGTTACAGCGTTCGGAGCCATTTACTGTTTTGTATCATAGAAGTGAAGCAATCTGACCAGTGATGCAATTTTGATGAAGCTGGTTGTCTGCAAAATGATTTGGATACCTTGGCAATCATTGCTTCAAAATCAGTCAACAAGTTCCGTCGATGGGCGATCTCACACCACGCAAAAGAAAAATAAGAGCTTGCCAGGTTTGCTTGTCAAACGCTAACCAACCAACTGTAGGCTTTTGGTGTTTCAGTCGAGCTATGAAAACAAGTTCAAAATGAATACAACAAATGCTGATTGGTTCACTTGCAGCCGCATGAAGTGGATGGTTTCCTGCATGATGCTGCCTCCAAAACATGAAATGTGTGATGATGGTTTATGTTGACCCATCGTGGTCACCTAGCTACATACCAACAATTATTTATATTCTATGCTAGATTAACTATGTTGACCCTATTTATGTTCACCAATCTAGATTCTATATATCTCCTAAACCATAGTTGATCTAGCTATAAAGCAACTTAGCTAATTTCCATCGTATGTTTCGCTGGTTCTTCCATTCCAACCCTACCATCCCTCACCTGCCACGATGTTCAACAAGCCACCAATGGGGGCTAGGGAGTAACAACCTCGAAGGATAAGGTCTTAGTGATTGGAAAGCGTCTTATGTACTCTTCAAAGTTTGACGTTTGAAAAATGCCAACAATACCGTTTCAACTATATCCCATAGGATCCATGTATGCTATATATGGTAACATTTACCATCAATATACCCCAGTCATGTTAGCATTAATATACCAGCACCATGGATCCGTTATGGGTATAGAATGGAATCTATGTACCAGGGTGGTGAAGTTTCACCATGGCCAAACAAAAAAAAACGTCACCAGACTCATCACCAGGGATCATTGGGCACCAGGGAGCACAAAAGGGGAACCTACCTGACTCTTCAGTGAATTTTGCAGGGTACAGAGCAGCAAATCCGAAGAAATGTGAGATCCTTTTTGCATTCGACTTCAAGCTTCGCTATTTCAAATGGAAGAATGAACAGGGTTGCTTCCAACACCCCAGACTCCCACAAAATTTTGTGCTATTTTTTTCAACCCAAAAATGGGATGGAGCAACCCTGATGAAGAAAGTATATAAAAATCATCAAGGAAACTTGGCACTTTGCTCAAAGCCGCCAACAAAAGAACTGAAGTCTTGGAGTCTACAAACACATGTCCAAAACAAGTACCGGCCCAGCCCACAACCCCTTGGAAAGCATCAAGTAGGGATCCTCACGTCAGTGGTGATGCCCAAACTGACTTGATGGGAATTGCTATTGGTTTGACCAGGTTGATCCAAAGGACCCACCATTTTAGCATCTCAGCCATTTTCAGGGCAAAGCAACAATTTTGACCCATGACTATTTCAGGCTTTGCTGTGCAAATTATATGTATGTAATATATCTAAAGGGAACACATGAGCGTGCCATCCTTCCTTCGGCAGTTTGCACGTGAAAAGAGAAACGGACTCACGCGATGACTGCGGAGGGTGATGGATCATAAACTGAAAGAGTAAGGTCACCAAATCACCTAAGCAGGATGGATTTACCCACGAGCAATTTCATATCTCTATGGACAATGGCCAAATTACAGATGATTTACAAGTTAAGTTAAGACACAAAAATAAATCCATAGTTATGTTGAATTACCAAGAAAAGTTGGCAGGAGCAGCAGAGTTTGTAATGTAAACGCCAGATTGATAAACTATGTTGATTATATAATTGCGGGGAATACCCAAAAACAGTTGTCTAAGCTACTATGAAGAGATGGTACTTCCTGTCATGCCCTCACAAGTAAACTGCAGGTTTAATAATCCTGGGTTAACATTATTTTTCTATCAGCAAAGACATCATGAAACCTCTTCCATACAACTTTAGACAATTGAACATCTATCGACATCACGTCGTTTGAATTTCCTCCATCTTAAAGCACGCATCTGAGCATAACCCCCCGAAGAGTCGAACGGACTGCCATGGCGCTTGTGGCCGGTGATGCCGGTGTGGCCGACGAATGAAGCTCAAAGTTTTTAGGTGCTCAAAATACCCTCTGGTAATTTGCTATATAGCGAAACATGGCCCATATATATATTTATATATATATATATATATATGATCTACCTGCTCAAACCAGGTGATATTCAATGGCTATGTGAAAAATTACAAGCGGGTAGCCCAAGTTCATTGAAAATATCACCAGAAGCGTTGAGGAAAACATTCACAATGAATACAGCTCTATCATCCGCTTCACAACTCATCTCCATTCCAGCTAAATCTCCATGGTTGATGCTTGAATTCCCTTTTCTGATCGGTTTGGGTAGGTACCCATCCGGCACTCCCATGGAATACGGAACAAATTTGACTGAATTCCAGGAAACGTATAGAGGATGGTAGGAATTGTTTGGATGACCATCACTATCACACATGTAACATTGTGTACATATGTATTTTATATTATATGTATTCATACTTATATTCATATCTAAATTCATACTATATTCAGATTTAGATTTAGATTTATTATATCTTTCAGCATTGTCTATGAATGCGATACCCCGCATTCCAACATGGCTAACCATCATGTGTGTCCTGTTGAAATTGCCAAGTCTGGGTGCAATCATTACTGGATAAGCCCATTATTATGTGTATATATATATACATATGTATGTCATTGCGTGTATATATATATATATGTTTATACATCATATATCACATCATATTAAAACATAATTAGTCACAATGATAGTCATAATCATCCTCTTCATATCATCATATGTGCCATGGTCAAGACATTGCAAAAATGGCATGGCCCCCCGCTGGTCATCCCACCATTCGAGATTCCCTATGACGGGTATATTGACCCCGACTGACCCCTATGAATGGGAGGGATGCCAGAGCCTACTATCGATACATAACCCACCATAACTTCTATAGGTCGGGAATTGCAGTTGTGTTTGTTGGTTTATACACTTCCTTAAGCCACCATGATAAGCCAAGGGTTTAATTGTTGAACGTTGGGGTTTATGGAACCACACAAGGTGAGGCCCATCAGTTTTCCGTGTTTATAAACACCATTGATTATACTATAGTATAAACACAAATGTATAATAATTGTTTATAATGATTATTGAATATTGGTGTATACATTTATAAATTACTATATATAATGTAATAAACATTGGATAAATATAAACCAATAAATGTAATGGCCAATATTCAATTACGCCAATGGATAAACCATTACTAAATATTACAATAATTGGATATTCCTCATAAACGCCAACGTTAACCAGTTAGTATGGCCAGCAACGTTATCGCTGACGACAGAAATCGACAACAATTCATCCCGTCAAATCCACATGGATCCGTCATGGGATATGAATTATGTATGGAATATATACCATGGGTACCATCAATATACCATAGGAGATACCATGACTGGGGTATATTGCTGGTATATATGGTAACATGGATACCATCGATATACCCCAGTCATGTTAGCATTAAAATCCCAGCACCATGGATCCGTCATGGGTATTCAATCATCCCCTGACAGAAACCAAAAGTTGTAAAATATCTTTGGATCATCCTATCCTTGGGAAAATCATGTGGATTAACGTAACGGGGTTTTTCTACAGTTGGTTTATACATTCCCATAGGATCCATGTATGGTATATATGCTAACATTTGGGGTATATTGATGGTAAATGTTACCATATATAGCATACATGGATCCTATGGGATTGGTTTATACTAATTGGTTCAGCTGTATATCACATCTCTAACTGGATTCCTATCCAAAAATGAAATGAAGAATCCGATTACCGATAATGAATCCTCACAACCAATGCTCATAGAATCCCAGAAAGTTGGATGTTTATTGGATTCCAATAGAAACAGCTCACCGATGCTGTCGCTTGTCTTCGGCTTGGCCACGGCGCCTCACGGCCTTGGACGACGCTCTTCTTCTTCGAGCTCCTGGGTTTTTTTTCGCGCCGATCGGGAAATCTCTTCCCCCTAAGCCCTGAAAAACACCCCCAGACGAAATCATGCTTTGGTGGGGAATTTCTACATTGAAACCATAGAATGGGGTTGTTTAATATTAGGGGGATGGGATGACAAATCATTAATCCCGATGAAATGTCAGGTAAATACCAGGTAATCAAGGGAAATACCAGATGAAATATGATGAACTCTTGTTGCATCCGTGGAGTGAAACCTCCCGCTCAAACATGAAACATCACATCACCGTGGTCGTTTACCAACGCAACAAGCGGAGGGCGCATCAGTTTAGGACCATATAGCCCTGCACGGTATGTATTCCCGATTTCAAGTGCTTGTAGCCTGTTTGAAGAATAAGAATACACAGGACCAGTTACGCAGAATCACCTTTCACGGTAAGAGGTAAAACAAATGGAACTTATGTTGTGTATACTCGTCTTGAATACAAGTATCACACATTCTCACACCACCATCTGGGTTGAATTCAGCGTTCAAAAAAAGTAACGTCAGTAACGAAGCGTCCAATATACAAACTGGTTGGTGGTTTCACCCCCTCTGAAAAATATTAGTCAAATGGGGCTATTATTCCCAATATATGGAAAAATAAAAAATGTTCCAAACCACCAACCAGCAAATCATAAATAACAAATCAACTATACCTTCAGTTTCCAAATCCAAGGGAACCCGTTGGAAAATTACCACTTTGAGCCCGCACGAATCCGCGCGGATTTTTTTTGTTCTCTGCTAGAGACGTGTTGTCTCTCTGGCCGCAGTGGACCATTTGTAGTCGCCTTCTGGGAATACGGCTGAAACCCAAAATGGCCGTCTCGGGTTCCCATCTGAAAATCCTCTTCCAAATCACAACTTCGTGAGGGATTCCAGCCTTTGGATGCCTAGAGGGTAATCTAACATAGCAATCCCTGGCTATTTTCGGGGTTGGAAGATGAGTTTGAATTAAAACTAGGCGATTTTCAGGCTCGTCCTGTTAATTTACCAGAGTGTATTTCATGGTGAAGAAAATCACGATGCTACGCTTTCCGGGTCTCAGGTACTTTCCCAACAAAACCAATCCATTGAAACAATCGGTGGTGTACGCTCCGATTGATTCAGCGCTCCTCCCGGGGCGCCCTATACGTTCGTAGCGATGTACGAAGGAGGGCTCAGCCAGAAATCATTGGAGGTGCGTCCCAGTCTGACTGAAGTGGTGAATTCGTACAATTTTTGAATATCATATGTATACAAGGTGGTGCCCGAAAAAAAAAAGGCTATGTTTATTGGTTTAGATTCACCCCATAAAAACTAGTTCGATATATCACCTATATAAAGCATAGTGAAATTGGAGTTATAAACCAACTTGGCTATCTCGGGGGCACCACCTGGTAGATATAATCATCCCCAAATATAGATAGAACAATATAGAACAGTGAACTCCTACCTAAAATAGCGATAAATCACCCAATTCATGATCTCTTTTTGGGGGATGACATATATATATATATATATGTAACATGTATATCTCTTACCCTCTGGTTATTTAACATAGCTATGGAAAATGGTCCATTTACAGATGATTTTCCCAGCTATAAACCTCCATTTACAATGGATTTTCCATAGCTAATTTTAATAACCAGATGGCATCTATTTTTATCTCATACGGCTTGCTGGTTTCTGAGATCCATTTCTGAGTCTTCAAAGGTCCAAAGGTCCACCATCATCGCTCCTATAGGATATCTTGGATATCTTGGATCTGATCTCAGAAATCACGATGCCACATTTATATGTAAAACATTATGGTAAAAACAACTATCAGCCATGATCCCTGCTTCACTCAGCCATGAAAAATATTGAATTCATCTCATGGGACGCCGGTGAAATAGGCCCCAAAAAGGGATCACTATGCACTGGGTCCCGCGGCATCCAAGAACTGATTCACTCATCCCGCATCATCCGCCGGCAAACTTCTGCGCTTTGACAAAGACAAGAACCACCTTTTTGGCAGGCAGGCAGAGCACCACCCATGGCGTTGGAAAGTTGGACCGGAAGATGTGGTGAGTATCCCCTGGTACACTAACACAAAAAGCGAACTGGAAAATCACCATTTTTGGAGGCAAATCAACTGTAAATGGCCATGTTCAATAGCTACCAGAAGGTAAGTATCATCTACAACATGTTGGAAGAAAAAGAACTCTTTGGAATCATGTGGAAACCCTGCGCAAGGCCGATCATGAATACCCTACAAGAACTCATTGTTTGGCTGAGTTACTGTAATAGTCCTCCGTTTATGGAAAGAACACTAAAAAAATACATGAATCTACGCAACCAGTCGTCTTACCAGGCACATACATAATTCTAGCCAGTCGTTGCAATCCCCAAATATGGTGAGACAAATGTGGATCACCATCCCATTTATCGGATGAAAAGTAACACATATTTGAAACCACCAACCGACAGAATTGGTCTGAAGGGAAAAGCAAATATCAAAGCCTGAATATTTAGTTGATAAAACCATGGTTTCCTGTGGAATATTTCATACCCAACATCTTACCCAAGAATGACCCACATTGTAGGTACACGCACGTACGATAAATGGAGTATCTGGGATATATGCATCTAGATACGTCATGACGTGTTGTGATGTGACCATATATATATATATATAGAGCCCTTCCCAACAGCTAGCTGACACCTTAAGCAGACCTTTCAGCTTTCTCTTGCAAAGTCACGTAGATGGTACCCTCTGGTAATTTAAACCCATTAGTCTCTGTACAACCTCCATTGATAGCGGATTTTCCGATATTTTTCCTATTAAATGATGGTTTCAAATATATGTACCCTCTGGTAATTTAACATAGCTATTGAAAATGGTCATTTATAGTGGATTTTCCCATTGAAAATAGTGACTTTCCATAGTTATGTTAGTTTACCAGAGGGTATACATATATATATATATATCCTGGGCGTCAATGTTGGAGTTAAACTCCTACGTGCACCAATACTATGCCAATACTATGTTCACTAGGTCAACCATTCGTACAAAAAGACCTGCTGAAATTTGGATACTTTGAGTTCTCCTAAATTGCATATATATATATATATACACGTACATGCAAAAAGAAATCATATAAACTCATAAAGACACATCCAGTTGATCCGGCGTCCAGGCACTGCTGCGAAATAGATTGAGCACACCAAGGTGGTCAAAATCCAACTGTGACCTGAAAACCAGAGAGGTCAGTCACTTGGGTATGGTAGATATACTACAATAATCTATATTATAGTTACATACATATAGTTACATGCATATAGTTATCTAACCCTTACAGTCTTACATGATATAGTTTTGAATCAGTTACATAGTTATTGTTAAACTGATACATAATGATATACGACCATAGATACCGAACCACTATATTTGTATATATATATATATCATTATATATATACATACACATTTGGTATCTGGTAGATGTACCATAACTGGAACCATAGTTGCCATAGTTATGTGGCATATATGTATGTGTATGTATATATATATATACATATGTATCTGTATATGTCAGTGCTCTCAGATATAATATGTATACCAACTAACATAATCTAACGTAGACCCGAATAATGACTATCTTTGAGAGGGATGTAGTCTTCCAACCTCTGACTCATGGCAGGGTGTAAATTTGATTTGGGGGATGGTACCTGGGTTACCTGGGGGTGCAGTTCGAGTTACAACAGTTGTCACTAAATACTTAACCATAGTTATAGGGGTCCCGTATCCCAACTTATGACCTATGTGGCTTACTACCATCATAGTTATACCCATTAGTAAGCCCAACTGCAGCCCCAAGTATCAACCCCAAAAAAGTCAACTCTTGCACGATGGGACACGCATCTAGGAAACTTTGATGACCTTACTGGTGCGCTAATTCTTTGATCAACCCTTTTTTCGCTGGATAACGTGGTAAACCCAGAAACAATCAACTGGGTGTATGGTTTTGGCGACAACCCATCCAGCAAGCAAGCCGTGTGAATTCAATCGTGCTAGTCATCGATGTCTTTGTGATTAGGGAAAACCATGTTCAGCATAGACACATGTTCAGCCTAGAAACATTATATTTGGGTCTCAGGAAATGGTGTGGACTGCCACTCTTCCAAGCTTCAAAACATCCCCAACAGATTTGCAACATGTACTTAAGACAAGCCCACGTGGGCTTGTCTCAAAATCGGGATACGCCAAGAAAAAACAATAACCACACCTTTTCAACGAAAAATGACGATCACTCATGGATTCGGGGTTACGATATTTTCTAACAACCCCAGGTTGCAACTGGACTGGGTCGACAGGAACACCGAAACAAGACCTGGAGCACTGCTGCAAGAGACCTTCGAATTGTTGTAAGGCCAGGTACCTCAGGGCGTCCCATGTGCTGCTCTCCCGATATCAAGGCGTTCCAACATGTTCCCATATTTGAAAAGTTCCGTCACTATGTGTCCCAGATTCATATTTTTTTGAATGATTCATTTGAGCTCATGCTCTTGAAGTCCGTATTGCTGTCAGCCAAAAATCCAGGTTTTTTGGTTGCTTCCACCATCTTCTTTGATTATCGGCAGTCTCAGCGGGTTTTTCAGTTGTTTGATCCGTTGTTATCAACCAAATTCAGCCAGCGTCCAAGAAAATGCAGTTCCCTGTTCTTGAGGGTGCATTCCAATGAGTAGTGAGTGAGTCGTTAACGACCCGACTTCATAACTCGGGTAATTATATATACAAGGAATAGACCGGGTTGTATATGGTTGTATCACGAGTCATATTCAAATTGTTCCTACCAAAATCGATGCGTCCTGCACATGTACAGATGATAGTGGAATGATGCTACATACCCAAGTTGGTTGGTTTAACCTGCGATAGGAAATCTACACTTGTATGGCAACCATCAAATCAACTGACTGCAAAGTATAGTCGTCATCCAGCCAAAAATAACTATAAACATTCATTAACAACTAAACCAAACCATTCACAATAATGCACAACGCCCATTGACCAGTCGTTCAACAAGTAGATTGTTGATAAACTGCCCCAAACAGGATTTAGAATCTGTGTGGCTGTAATCCATCCAGCTAGCTAAACATCTAGATCTATATGGCTATAAGTGGACAGATGTGTAAGCCCAAACTTAGGATTTCAATCGTGTTCTCCTTTGATCTATACAGTCTAGTCATTTCAAGATTGCCCCCAAATATAATACATGCCCCCAAATCATTTGTCAAGATAAATCTATCCAGTCAACTGATCGAAGCATAGTTGGCTATTAATCCCAGTTAGTCTCATTAAGTCCCACTTCATCAAGTCCCCAGTAAATCCAATAATTACTGTGTAAATCCAATGAATTCCCGCTCAAACCCCATTCAAATCCAGCTAAAAACCAATCAACACATATATATATATATATATGCAAAATTTACTTTAAATTCAAAACGGTTTCCTCGTCTTAAATCTACTTTTCCCCTCTGATTAAATCTTCAGTCCTCGCCTCGTTACATTCAAAACGGATTTCAGCCCTCGTCCCATTTCTTTCTCGACCGCAAGCCATTCGAACTAGTCCTCTGCCTCCTTTTGGGTTGAACGGTTGAACTTTTTTGAATTATTTTTGTCGTCGTTGCAGCAACGCTCTGGGCTCCCGAGGCCTGGGGATGCTGAAAAAACTTTTCAGTTTCAGGGCCTAAAAAGTTTTTTCCTGTTTCCGAGATGCCTCTTTTACAAGGGCCTCGATTCCCCCCAAATTCGACCCCAGAGAAGAGAAGCTGCAGCAGCAGCACCAAGATACCCCGCTACACCTCAAGCTTTAGCAATTTTAGAATCTAGTCGCGCTACCTGGGAAAGGTGAATAAGAACTATTGACCAAAATTTCAGGGTTCCCTAGGGTTCTTATTTCAATTAGCTGGTAGACAGAGTTGAATCCAGCAATCCAGCCCCTGAGGTTCTTAATGCAGTGGGTTCTTAAACAGTGGTTTCACTGTAGAACAAATACGGAAGTCCTGGAACAACCGGGCATGCCACCACAGGGCACTGACTGAAATTACGATAAAAAAAACTTTTCGGGCTCCAGAAAGTTTTTTTCACGGGGTCTGAATGCACCCTTAATTTTCTATTTTTTCACTCTGATGGGAACAAAAAAACTCTCTGGAGCCCGAAAAGTTGTTTTTTCACTCGTTGCACATGCTTTGAAAGCAATTTCGGCCCACCTCGCTGTCTGAATTTAATTAATTCACCTCGCTTAAATTGCAAAGATTCACCTCGTACCTCGTCAGCCCTCGCTCTAAATTATGCAGATATATATATATATATATCATAATTCAATCCCATTGTTCAATCCCACAATTCAATCCCCATGAAAGTCCCAAAAAACATCACACAAAATCACCATGAAATCACTACTTTGATGCATTTTGCCCAGTTGAATCCCAATTGTATCCCGTGAAACAACCACTATCAAGTCCCATTGAATCCTGTTAAATCACCTTCACATTCCCATATATTCCATTATATTGCCATTGAACCGCCATACACAACCATACACCACCATCAAGTTCTATCAAGTCCCATTAAATCACCATTGAATTCCCAGGAAATGTCATAAAATCACTATCAACCCCATTCAAATCCCATCAAATCTCTTTCCCATATGTACATTCCTCATTATATTCCTATTGAATCCCGTTAAATCATCTTAAATCCCCAACATGTTCAATTAAACCTCCATCAAGTCCCATGAAATTCCATTAATTTCCATGCATTCTCCCTGAAACCACCATGAATCATGAACCCCCCATTGAATCCCCATGAAGTTCCCGCTATATTCCCATTGGATTCGCATTGAATCCCCCATGAAGTCCCATTCAATCGCCTCAAAAACACACAAAAACAAACATAAAATCACCATGAAATCACCATGAAATTCCCATCAAACCACCATGAACCCGATATGGTGCATCCGCGGCACATGTTGGCGCCAATCGTCATGGACATCGCCAGCCAGGCGCTTCCCATGGCAGGCTTGGACAACGCCAGACGCCCCATGATGCGGTAAGAGCCTGGCGTGGAGCCAGGGGAGAAGTGAAGTCAGCAAAATAATGGTGGTTCTATGGTACAAGGTGGTGCCCCATAGTTAGATAAGTTGGTTTATAACTCCCATAACTATGGTTTATGGCAGATATAACTATAGTTAATGGGGTTTATAAACCAACTTATAACTGGGGGGCACCATCCTGTATGGTAGTTTTAGAAGATTTTAATGTTGTTTTAATGGGACTTAATGGACATTTAATAGGATTTATGCATGTCTTCATGGGAGTTAATGGGAATCTAATGGGATTTGATGATGTTTTAAAAGGATTCAGTGGGATTTGGTAGGGTTTGAATGCGATTATCATGGAATTATGATGAACATATCATGGTGATGCATTCAAAAAACAAAGTGTCTGGTCGATCATGGGTTTATACTGGGTGCGTGATTATTTATGAAGGTCCCTGGTGATTCATGGTAATTTATGATGATTTATGTTGGCAACGAAATGGATTAATGAGGGTGATGGGTTTGTAGTGTAAACATTTTCCCCGCAACCCCCTGGCTCGCCCACACTCAGACAACACATCCAAACAATATGATAGATATACTTATCACCAGAGGATGAATGAAAACACTGGCTATACGGAGTGATTTTGACTTTAAGTTTTCAGGATTTAGGGTTTTAGGGTTTTAGCCCCTGCGCAGGGATTTGAGCATGTCAAAGGATATGCGGGATTGGCCGCGGGCAAACCTAGGGGTTGCAGCGAACATTTTGATTAATTGGCCCATGCCAAATGCATCATAATAGGCTGAGTTGTTGAGATTTATTTCGTCGCATTACTTCATCAGTCTGTCAGTCAGGAGAAGAAAGACGTCACCAGTGGTGTGGCAAGACTTATCAACCTCATATTTTGTACTTGTCAATGCAAAAGAACGTTGGCAAATTTATGTATTTGTTGGTCTGGATCTGATGGATGTATGTAGCTGTTGGTGAGTGTCAATGTCTCGGTTGGTTGGAGACATGACTGTTTCAGGAAACAAATGGCAAATTGTAAATCGTTTGCATGAATATATCAGTTGCACATACATACGTGTATATATATATATATATGTGTACATATGTACATATGAGCCATGCTGGAAACCTTGATAGATTCTTAGGTCGTAAGAACATGCTTACGCACATGCTTGCGCATCCTTACGCTATTGGGGGTTTCTCTTACGCGGGGATCTGGGCTTTCTATGGGCTTACGCAAGGCTTACGCGAAAGTAAGTCACCACAAAGTCATCTTTTTTCGTGACACGTTCCTTACGCGGCCTTTTTTTCAACAGAGTATTTCAGTGCGTCATTCATCATTTGTCGAATCCGAAGATGAAGATGTTGAAGAAGAGGATGTTGAGGACGAGCCTGAACCGTCAGCTTTCAATGTTGCCTGTTGCGGTCGACGCTTTCGAGCCTGCTTTTCGGGGCTTACGGGGCCATTCGGGGCCATGGGGCGACGTTTCGGGGCCATGGGGCAACTGTTCAGATAAAGCAGGTGGGCCTTACGCGTTCCTTACGCATACCTTACGCGTTCCTTACGCGAAAAAACACATTCTTTTTTCAAAATTGGTTTCGTGGCAGCAATGAACATTTCTCAACCCGAACAAATTGGAACCGTGGAACCGGAAAAACCGGTTTCTATAGGAACCGAACCGTTTAGGAACCGAACCGACTTCCTGTAAAACCGAACCGAACCGTGGCCACACTGGTTTTGCCTAGTCTGCAATATCTGGAGCTCGGTTTCCCTTCCATTTGACTGTCATCAACGTGACCAAGCATATTGACCCTCATGTTTCTTTCATTCTTTAGCCAAAAGGTGCTTTTCAAGCATGCCTTACGCAGGCTTACGCACAACATTCAAAGCCAAAAACCTTGCGCAGCTCTTACGCCACTGCAGTTTTGGCTTACGCGAAGCCACCTTATGACCGTCCCCTTACTCACCAATACATAAAGAGTTTATAGCGCAGCTCATATGTTTATATATATATATATACACATACACGTGTGTATATATATATATATATATACATATCTTCTCATATGCATACATATACGTAACAATCATATTTACACAAACAGGGACGATCAATCAAACGTTTGCACCTAATCATGCACGTTAGATTCCCATTCTACCCATTGTAGACTCACTATATGAACCCATATTAACGCACTATATAGTCATTGTAAACCCACCATATACTCATGATATATCCATTGCATAACCACTAAAAAACCACGGTTAAAACCATCGGAAAACCAGGTTCAACCGTAACCAACCAAACTGGACCTGCAAAGGACAGTAAGGGGACGGCGGCAAATGGCAGCACGACGCTCTGCAAGATATTCAAATAGCCTGCGGAGGTTTGGGGCTCCGGATATCTCAGGTGGAAAAAAACGCGGTTCCACTTGGACAAAAGCTGTGGACAGCATGAGGCAAAATCGCGGGCCACAGAAGGCAATAACTATAATACTATAATGGGTCTTTTACTTATGCACTTCTGGACTTAAAACAAAACTAAACTAAACAATATTAAGCATGGCTAAAACTCATGTACCTTTTATAACTCTAAAGGTCAGAAATCTTGACCCAGCCGACTGTGGGATCCAGTTTTATATAAGTGGGATCCAGAGGAGCCAAACAGCACCAAACGTAGGATCTGGAAGCCGAAGCCTACCCAACGGAATTTGAGTGCCACACATTCACATAACTATGGAAAATCACCATGCTATTAATGGGTAAATCCACTATTTCGACTGGGCCATGTTCAATAGCTATGTTACAAATTACCAGAGGCATCATATACCATCTGGTTATTTAACATAGCGAACTGGAAAATCCACTATAAATGGAGCTTTATAGCTGGGAAAATCATCTGTAAATCTGTAAATAGGCAATTTTCCATAGCTATGCTAAATAACCAGAGTGTACCCAGATGCTCCATGGTGCTGCAATAATTACCTACAGTACATTTGGACCGCCATTTTTGAGGGGGAAATGTAGGTAAATTTTCCAGCACCATGGAGCATCTGGGCTATTGTAATTATATCCACAATATACTTAAGTATGAAGATTAGCCCTCGAACATCGTCAAACAAGTTTCTGGGATTTTTGGGTTTTGGAATGATATATGTATATATATACTATGTTTGATATATAAATATAAATACCATATTCTATACTCAGATAGATATATATATAAATACTATCATAATATGTATGTACTGGTATCTCAACATTGTGATACATCTTATTAGTGCCCATCGTTTTGATAAAAACCATCTCCAACCGTTCAACCACTGAATTAAGCCACGGAAAGTGATAGTGTGTGGCGTTTCAGGCCCCTTATGGTCACAACGGTGAATTTCTAGCACAAGCCATAGATTATCTGGGGAAATGTTTGTTAACATCAATTTAAATCTCAAAAAAGTGGTGTGCTAGTTGTGTTCACCACCATCTATATGATAGGGATCGGAAGTGCGGTTGTTCTCGTGTCCGATGACAAAGAAGTGCTCTTAGAATCAATTCAACAATAAATACATGTTGATCGCTTTCATATGGTAAAACATCAAATTTCAAGGTGATCAACGGCATACTCGGCAAAATGCGCCCCAGATCTAAACTGTTGCAACTACAGAGATGCAGTATCATATAGACCATAAACCCAGCCCGAACAGTGTCTCTGGATACGCAGCAATTTTCCTAACATAAATCACCTAAAAATCCCGTTGATCAAATGCCAATCTCAGGTTAAATCCACTATGGTTAAAATCACCTTTATATAAGTAAATCAAGTATTTCATCGACTGGGCCAGCTATTCAATATATCTATCTATGTTTACCAGGCCGGGTAAGTCATGTTCACCAACCATAAATCCACCATGGCACCGTTCAGCACGTCTAAGCCGTCGCGGCGGTCACGGAAGTAGATCGCCACCATCAAACCTGGCCCGGGGAGTTGAAGGGAAAATGGGATAAGTAGGGTTTAACAAGAAAAGGGGGACAAACAGGGGACCAACCAGTTTGAACTCCTTAACATCAAAATCTTACAAGCCGCTACTTTTCTGCTTGCGACTTGAGCCATGTAATTACGGATTATGGCATTAAACCCGACTGGATTGGGGATAATGCTACCGTTACTATGTGCATGGCTATATACATTGAATGTTGGAATCATAGCTACAGTGTGGAGTGAACTAATACTAGTATATACAGTGGTGGTATAGGGGTCGTAATATTTCTACTCCCCCCTACCCGGTCTAACGCTGGCAACTAGTATACAGGTTAGGGCGCTAGGTAGCAGCCCCTTCCCTGGCTTTGAGTCCACTACCTAAATCTACGCGAATGCCCAGCAAGCGCAGTGCCGGGGCCCACTTTTGGGGTGGCAACGCCTTGGTGAAGATGTCCGCAGCCTGACTGTCGGTCTGACAGTACTCAAGCTCGGCTGAGTCATCACGGAAGACTTCGGACAGCCCGGACAAATTAACCTTATGGGTGCGAGTGATGTGCCTAAGCTTAGGGGAATAACCTTTACGTACTACCAGGATGGTAGCTTGGTTATCTTCTAAAACTCTAAGCGTCACGGAGCGCCCTAGGAGAAGCTCCCAGAGTTGCAGGGCCGGCAGGCCTTCTTGGTAAAGGGAATAAGCCAAGGAAACCACTTCTGATTCTGTGGTAGAACGGGATGTGGATGTTTGGCGTTTGCTAACCCACGCAAGAGGGAAGAAGGAGTTAGGCCCATATAGAACTAAATACCCACCGTTTGTGGATTTTCCACTAAGACGATCACCGGCGAAATCTGCGTCAACGTATAAACGTAACTCAAGATCTTCGGGATTATCTTTGATGGTACCCACTAGACGGTATTGGGGTGTAGAGTCTATGTATTGGATGAGTCTTAACAACCTCTTATCGTCCCCCCTGGACCAAGACTGCACTTTAGTGGCTAAATCGTTGATGGGTTTTATTATGTCAGGTCTGGACAGCCGCCCAAGCCACAACGCCTTCATAAGAATGCGGCATGCATTGGGTGCCAGTTCACCTTTAGCCTCTTCATCTTCAACAGAGACAGAACCATCAGGTACAAAAGGAGTGGCAGCATGCTTCAAACTTTTGGTGTTGGTGATGGACTTATAAAGATCAACTGTTTGGTGTGCATAATCTAGCATGTCAAAGACTAAGGCTTCTTGTGCGCGAAACGCAGCACATTCCTCGGAACCCTCGGTTTTGGGCAATGGCATTACTAGATGATTGCGACCTAAAATTCGGTATATTGGTTCAGGTGGCTCAATATCCACAACAGATGTCAGCTTTGCCCAGAAGGCATCATGTTGGTCAGTGGGACCAGCAAGTGTGAGATCATCTACATAGGTGGAAAGTAACAACTTTGTATCTGGGAGAAAGAAGTTACCAGGGTACTCGGGTACCTCTTGGCCACCTAGGTTGCGGATAATTTTCTTAAGGTGCTGCTCCCAAAGGCCACCGGCATCAGGATGACCATATAAGGCTTTAACTAGGAGGACTACAGGTTTAACAAACTTATCTCGCCAATGTTTTGGTCTTAGCTCAGGCGGTAGTTCTATCCATGTCTTGTATTTTGAAGACAGGAGTGCTTGAACGTAAGCCTTTACAGCATCGGCTGCGGATGAGCTATTACCTGGCAGGGAACCGTATGCCAAACAAGCATTCAAACCTTGGACCGAAGTCGGGTTTAGCCCTAGCTCCTGGTAGACCGCTGCAGCGCCATGTTCATCCTTTGCGCAGTCGCCTCTATAGACGATCCTGCCCTTCATCTTTTGCAGGTGCTGCGCAAGCTCGAAGAATTTAATGGATGCTATGGTCATGAGTTGCCCGAAATGAACGGACACTCCTGTGCGCTTGGCCTCGGCGCGTACATCTTCCTTTTCCCGAACGGAATCAAGTGACCACGTTCCCGCCTTGATCAGTCCTTCGGCCTTGGCCTTAACAGCATCAAGGGCTTGGGGGTTGGATAACATCTCGGCCCTAGAAAGCAACTTAGTTACCATAGCTTGAACCTCTTGGGAGGGTTCATTGTTATCTTCATGCCCGAAGGCTTGTGACAACAAACGCTCATGGTCTAGAAGCTCCGACACTAAGCAGTTTACTGTTGGATCTGTTTCAATGGCAACTGCAAGATCCTCAAAACCAGCTAGTGGGGACACATGTTTAAGATGTTGTTCAACTTCGCGGTGCTCTTGGGGTTCGGTTGAAAGTGGAGCGCATGGCATTGCGGGAGCATGTTGTTGGGAACACTTAGCAGGGTACAGCGCTTGGGTAATCAAAAATGCCATCTCTGGAGGATACATAGCTGATCGCGCCGTTTCCGAGCCTTCACACTTTTCATGTGGCTGTTCACAACTGCACTTTTTATTTTTAAAAACATCTACTACTCTTTGGGAAGTGGTTCGGACTCTCCAAGGCTTTTTGATGGGAACACCTTTCCTGGACTTAAGACCTACTGCACAACCATCGAAATCAACTTCCATAAACTCAGGGTGAGAATTAAAGAAAGCTACGACATCTGGTCTCTTCCAGCCAGTTGAGGGACGTGGCCATTCAAAAGAAACAGTGCCTCCTAGTTTCAAAACTAATTCTGCCCTTTTGGTAAAGCTTTTGAAAAGTCGTTTCGATTCTCGGAGTTGGAGCGCTAATCTTTTCATATAAGCAGCTCCTCCCTTCCGTCTATTGATATACTGCCAAGGAGAACCAGACGTGCATGGTATGGACGACCAAAGGTTAGGTGGTGCAACTTTTGCGGCTTCACCTATTTGATAATCAAGTTGGGAACATTGATTCTCATCACTTAAGTCTATCCTTTCCTTGCATAACCCAATGTGATTAACGTTACATTGTTCACTTGTCAACCCAAGCTGTGAGTTGAGGGAACATGCAAACTCAAACAGTGTTGACTTCTCATTGGACCTCTGGCTTTTCTTCAAGGCACGTCGTTTACGACGGTTATTGTTATTCTTAGGAGGCTGATTAACTGCAGGGCATGCAGGCACGGGCTGTGCACCGAACACTGGCAAGGAATCCCTACATAACTCAGCGCAGCTGGGAGCAGTCTGGGGCAAAGTGGCAGCACCAGAGACGCTATAAGGAACAGCAATTGTGATTTCACCTTCATCATCAAATACACTGTCCTCCGGTGGTGGGTCCACGGGGGCATCCTCAAGCGCACTAGGAACTTCGCTCGGAGGTTCGACAACTACCGACTCTGATATGGGCTTTGACTTGGCTTCCAGCTCCTTTTCTTCATCAACTAGTTTCTGGAACCGTTTGCGGCACTCTGCATTATGGTACCGAGTCTTATTTTTACACCCTGTACAACCGGGAGTCTCCTTAAACTTTATGATGCGGTCTAAGGTGATATAAACCGATCTAGGTTTGGGACCGGGTGTAGATGGGGAAGCTAAACCGCCGTCTGGTGGAAACGGAACATTTTGCAGGGCTATTTCAGGAAGTCTAACATCATCGGGATCATCCCCCCTGATTAAGGCCTGATGCTTCGAAAAGCCGACGGGAAAATAGGCATCACCATCTGGGAGGTATAGTTCAGGCTCGGGTACATCGGAAACACATGAAGCACCTCTAGTTCGAAACTCTTGATAATCTAATATCCGAACAACATATCTGTAACGAAAACCAGAATCGATTCGCCAACCAAGAAACAAACCAGGAGCCATGTTGGGTTCTAAGGTCCTTTTTGTTGGATGCTTCTTGCGATAATACACAAGTTGACCAAAACACAAACGCTTACCATCAAACTTTTCACGTGTAAGAGCTTCCCATTGGGTCTTTTCAGGGTCCGCAATAGAAGGTCTATCAAAAGTCATGGAAAGACATGCGTATGGGTAACTATAAGTGTGATACTCATAAGGCAAACCAGATTGTAAGTGAACAACCCTGCAACACTCTTTCTCTTCCCGGATGTCGCGCTCTAACAGAGCGTTGTGCGGCCAACGGTTGGGAAGGGACGTCTCAGGAACGAAGCCGACCTGATGGGCAGCCTGCTCCAATTCCTGTGCTTCGTCCATTTTGATAAGTGTGTGGGTGGCAAGTTCATTGGCTTTCAATCCCACGAAATGTCGAAAATTTTTGGCATGTGATTCAACATCTCTTTTTGATAGGGGATATGCTATTCGTGCACCAGAGTAAAGGTCCCTTACCACATGGTGTGTTTTAACCCCTCCTATCCCCGTACCAAAGTGCTCAGACCCTTTTGCAAGGATAACATCATCAGTGGCCAATTGCTCAAAAGGTTGTTTTGGTGGATCAATCTTATCATCGGACTTTCCATCCTTGACATGAGAGACCCGCATTGCAGTATCCTTAGCAATATGGCATAATGGGCAATATGGATTTTTGGGGTAGTGAGTCAAAAGATGCTCTAAGCTAGTGGCTTCCTTTTTCAAGACTTCATCTTTGATAGGGATACCATCACCTAACTCAACAAGCAACTTATCATCTAAAGGGTGCGGTGGCGCGCTAGGAGCAGCACCTTCCGGTACACTTGCATGTGAGCTGCTGGATGCAGCTGCATCTCTTGGATCATCGGCCTCAGCAACTTCGTCAAGACGTGCGACATCTTGGCCTGCAAAACTAGGTGAATAACCAGAATCCTCATCCGGCAAAGGATCAGCTGGAAGAGCTGTGGAAACTGGGGTTAACCTTTCTGCTGGAACAAAGTTACGCGGACTAAGTTGTTCATCGTATTGGGGAACATATTCGACAATACGTGAGGCACAAATCCTAGCATTGCGGGGAACCTTAAGTTTGCATCTATTGATGTTCTCAGGTGCAATTAGATATGGAACATTTTCTCGGGGATCCCAAACGAACATATAACCTTTATCCATAACAGTCTTGCCGATACTCTGAGCTGGTGGACAATCTTTCAAGACATAAACCTCATCCCCTTCTAAGATTTTGCTGCCATCAAAAGCGATTGACTCTTGACCAGCCTGGCTACCCCCCCTGTTGCGAAAGCTACTGGGTTTGGAGATTGCTGCAAAAACTCTTTCATTTTTGGGGTTAAGGCTTGTTTGCCAATTAGATGCCTACCGGCTGCAGTGTCCCAAAGCCACGGGATTGCTCCGTTAAGCTTGGAAGGCATAGCGTCAACAATGGGCACAGCTGCTGTGCCAGCAGCTATAGTGGCCATACTGCCAGGAACGCTAGTTGTAGACTTAGGCTTGGATAATGCTCGGGGTGGGGGCCCCTTATACTTTTCGGTGGCAGAATGCAAGAAGGCGCACTGCTTCGCCTTGCAGGCGTTGTAGGCATAGAACATACATGGTGTTCTTGCCTTTTGGGCCGGGGTCATATTGGCGACCCTGTTGGCCTCCGCACTCCTTGGAGTGGTTGCGCCTGCCTTTGGTGGTGGTGAAGTAGTGGTTGTGCCCTTGGCCTTGGCCTTTGGTTTGGCCTTAGCTTTAGCATGAGGCGCTGGAGCAGCCTCTACCTTCTTACCTTTGTCTGCCTTAGATTTTGGATTTGCATTTTTGGGAGCGGGGGCTCCAGGCACACCAGCCTTAGGATTACCTTTTGGGGCAGCCTTAGGATCAGAGGTGGCAGGGGCTCCTGCAACTTTTGGGTTATTGGTACCAAGATATCCCTCCGCAGGTTTGAGCTTAAGTTGTTTATCAAACTCAATACGATTCTTGCGTTGTTGGTCAAGTTGGAGAACTAACTCTACTTTTTCCCACAACCAATTAGTCGATCTGCGGTGGCTGGTAAGTGGGGCTTCACGGGCTTTCAACACTTTGGCAGCCATGATAGGGGTCCGCTCGAGTTCGTCAATTAAATGGTTAAAAAGAGTTTGCTCTCGCGGTAAATCTTGGATTGGTATGGTTGACATCACATAAATATACTTGTCTCTGAAGGCCTCTAGATCTTGGTGCGTATTTCCCGGGATGCGAAGCGATAACAAGTTGCGTTCTCCCAACATGCCAATTCTATCGCGTTCCAGTTGAAAATAGTGAAAGATCTTTTGGAGCATTACGCGTCCACACGGCATAGAGCCGGAAGAGAGGCGCTCAGATTCAACCATTTGCTGAAAAATTAAGCCAAATCGACCCCGTCGGCAAGTTTTTATAAGCTTTGAGGCGATTTCTCGATCCGTGCGTGGGAAGCGTGGATCGGTTTTTAGCTGATTTTCAGTGGATGTCATACATTCTTGGGCCCATTGGTAAACTTCATTACCTGGGGTTTTCTGTAGCTTACCGATGGCCATGAGGACCTGATTAACATATCCCCTAGCTTGACCGGCATTTTCAGGAGGGTTTGGAAAGACCAAATCATTGAGTGATTTTACTCTAATGGTATTATCCTCCTCATCTGCATAGTCCCTAACTTCAGCATCACCGGGACGGGGTTGATCAGACCCTTGGTCCGGAAAATCTCCTCCCCCCATGTTCATAGTTAAGTATGGGCAGTTAATTTCATCATGAAATTCTCCACAAATCCTGCATTGAGTATATGGATTTGGTGGGGGTGACCCAACATCAGAATCTGATGAGGACTCGGAACTACCCGACTGCTTAGAACGTTGGGACCCAGAGTTATAAACATATGGAGACCCTTGGGGTAAAAGACCAGCTTTACTTAGAGGCAACGGCGGCAGGCCCGGTGGCAACACCTGTTGTGGCAAAGGCGCGACGGGGGTCTGACGTCTTGACCCGCTTGGTGCGCTCAAAGCAGCACCTCCCATGGCCAAAGCTTGAGGGGTGCTAGGTGGTGGAGCTATAGGCATTGGTGCTTTCGCCGCTTGCAATTGTGCTACAAGTTGTGTCTGTGTGTGCAACGCTTGCATAAGTTGTGAAACTTGGTCCTGTAATGCACTAATGCGATCTTCATTTGTACAATGCTCACTTGCCGCAGTACCAACATTAAGTTGCACAGCACTAGGTGCCGGAACAGGGCTAGGTTGTACTAGACCCGACTGCAGGGGAACAATAGCACTAGAAGATAATGGTAGGCCTTCGGGGGCTTCTACCAAAACAGGCGGTCCAAAACTTATGGGGATGCTTGGAACACTAGACATATTTTGGGTGGATGACGCAGGTTGTGCTGCATCAGGCAAAACAGGATTAAACTGAATCAAAGGGGATTCCCTAGGAGACATACCTGTTGGTTGCCTAGGTGGAGTGTGAATTGGTGTGGCTGACCCCTCCATAACGTCTGAAGTAAAAGGGTTATTTTGGCCCCCAAACAAATCAAATTCGGTATGAACGGTCATTGGTGATTCAGGAATTGGGGTCGGGGTTGCAACTGGGATGTTATGGGCACCCTGTTGCTGGATGGCATCCAATTGGGATTGGAGTCGAGCTATCCTTATCTCCCTATCCATTAACTGATTATCACGATCAACCAACTGTTGTGAACCAATTGTAATTTGTTGTTGAAGTGGTCGAATGTTATCATTAACCCATTGTTGTGCCCTTTCTTGGACTACACCCCTATTAGCCAAAATTTCCCGTTCAGCTTCATGTCTAATCCCCTGAACTTGTTGTTGGGCCCTCATCTCTAAAAGTTGGAAATTTCTATCCCTCTGCTCAATGGCAGCCCTAGCTTCCTCCTGCTGAGCCAAGTAGGCACGAGTGGCCTGCTGTTGGTACGCCGCTGCAGCCTGAGCAAAATCAGACTGTTGTTGCACGGCCCCGGCATGGATGGCTTTGGCAACCTGTTGGGCATGTTGAACTTCTAGTTGAGAGTGCTACATCGGCAGCATTATTAGCTATTAAGGACGCTTGATGCGCTTGGGTTACAGCTGCACCTGCCAAGAAAGACGCTTGTGTGGCATTAAGGTCAATGGGAACATTTGGATTGTGCCTACTGCTGCTACTGGATGGATCAGGACCTGAACGTGCTCTCTGCCTAGCCCTACCCCTATCCTCCATACTGGTATCAGATGATTCAGCTTGGGGATTATTACGGGATAGGTTACTTCCAGATGCTCTTCGGGGAACAAGTATTGTGGAAGCGGCAGGTATTCTAGTACCACTAGGTAATTTGGGGTCTTCTGGAGAGCTCCTAGACCTATCTGCACCTGAACTCTCACTTGGTGGAGTTAATCCAGATTGCATCTTTTACCAAGGGAATCCAAGGGACCAGCACGAATGGGTCCTGGCGCGAGCGGATGCTCAAGCACCTCCCAGTGAAACAACAAGACAAGACACGGACGACCAAAGGGCACGGCTGTGCCGAAAGAGACGCGGTACTGGGTGTGCAGATGGCACAACCTCAGGCGAAACGAAAAGACAATGACAGGCAAAACTGTACAAGGGCGAGCTGTTTATTTGGTTTTGGATTTACGCTCAAGCCCCTACCAAATCGCCGGTGATGCCTAGATTGGATGCCGATGAAGCTCAGGCCACAAGAAAGTCAATTCCTACGGCGGGAAAATTGATCTCCCCTCAAAGGCACCGGTGCGTGATTACGCAAAAAGTAGTCCACCCCTTTGTCCCTGACTGCACTTTCCAATTGAGGCCACCAACTCAATGTGCTGGACTTGTATACACAAATCGTAAAGATGTTGGCGCGTGCAGCTTCGTCGCAAACGTCTTGGCGATCGTCAAGATGTATGTTTGCGCCGCTAGATGTGAGGACGGGTGTCTTACCTCCAGGACCTACTGGATCGTTTACCACCGTTACGGTGCGAAATGGAAGGCCCTGTGATCTATACAGAACTCCGCAAGATTATTTGCGTCCTCTTCCGTCTGCCGACCGCGGGCGACGCCGCTGAAGGAAACGATGTGGAACTCGATTCTGCCCTGTGCGAGCTGCACTAGGTTCACGAATTTATCCACAATAGAACGATCAAATACACCAAGGGCGTTTCTAGCACAGTCGAGGGTGTCGTGCCAGTCGAAGAACACGACTAGATTATTGCCACCTACACTTCGCTCTTGACGAGCTCGGATTAAGGGGCCTAAATCTATTCTACCCCCTGGCGCGCGAATCGCAGCACCTGCCTTACCGCTAGTAGGAACAGATGCTGTTGATGTAGAAGTCGCCTTAGGTGGTCGCGGAGGTGGTGTTGGTGGTGTCGACACTGGTGTTGCAGGTGGACTAGGTTTTGGGGACGCGGTCTTATGGGCTTTTGGCACAGGACGATCGGGTCTAGGGGGAACCACAACAGGAGGTTGTTTAGCAGGAGGCTTAACTTTATTATGTTTTTGCTTCTGCTTTTCCGATTGATGGTATGCCTCTAGTGCTTGGCGATGTTTGCGATCGGCAAGTGACTCTACGTGTCTTTCCCAATCTCGGTCCTGTCGTTCTTTTGAACGTGCCCAGGCCGCGTTGAGTTCCTCCTCGGTCGGCGCCGGTGGATCTGGATCAACACCTGGCTCGTAAGCTTGGCCAACAGTTACGGAGTAGTTATAGGGAGGTCTAGGAGGAGCCTTATACTTCTTTTTGATTGGAGGACCTCCTTGGGGCGCACGTGCAGCCCCTTCCCGCCAGGGTGGAACTGCTGATGCGGACCTACTTGCTGCACTAACTCCGGGTGGAGGCGGCTTAGTCTTAACTGGTTGAGATGATGATCTAGGTGGTGGCGAACCTATTGATTTTGGAGGAGTCTTAGGTCTTGGGATATCAGGGACAAAAACCTCGGCTTTGGTGCCGTCTCGAAAGATTTGGGTTTGGATTGTACCTGAAACTCTTGTTGAAGAAGTTGTTACGGCAACTGGAGCCTCTTCCTCAGCTGTTGTGTCCCTGTGACGAGATCTAGAACGTTCAGCACTTTTTGCACTAGGTGACAAAAACCTACTAACACTACCTCTTGGAGATGGTGCTTTTGGAGATGGCTGCAATGGAGTGCTATGTTCCTGAGGCGCTAATGGAGCAGCCTCTTCCTCAACTTCTACTTCAACCTCAACTTCCTCTTCACCCTCGGGCGGGGCTTCAGGAGGGTCAGATGAGTGATCCTCTTCCTCTTCGCCTTCTGGTTCACCTGGATCGGAGGGATCTGGGTCCTCGTCCGGTGCCTCGGGCTCAGATGGAGGCCCACCTGGCGCAGCAGCAGTTGATGTTGGTTCGGGTTGAGGAATTGATCTACGTCGAGATTGATAAACCTGCCTACGCCCAGAAGAAGTTGTTGTAACAATAGCCCTTCTTTTTGGTGGAGGAACTGTAGTTTCTTCTTCTTCTTCAACCCCGTCAACAAATTCTGAGTCTACAGCAACTAGACCCTCAGGTTCAGAGATCGGGATTACCTGGGTATTATGGGAGGATACCAATGCAGTGTTGCTACCAACCAATGACGGATCCCGCCAAACTTCGTCAGCAAGTTCGTGTGGGTCAACGGATGATGTAGCAGTGCCAGGAATGGCAACAGGAACAGTTGTGGGTTCCCTTCCAACAGAGCCAGGCGGCTTTGAGATACGCACCCAAGTGCCCTCAGAGTTTATTATCACAGGGGGATAATTACTATCAGCGGGTCTTAGGGCTATTGGTCGGGAACTAAGACTAGGGGTACCTAAGTTACCACCCCTTGCACGGCGTAACACCTCAGTGTCCTGATCTGCAAAAGAACCGTCAGCTCTCGGGGTGAGAGTGGCTGGAACCCGTGATCTAGATCGGCTCACTGGCTTTGGCGCAGCGGGTGCTGACGCAGCTGGGGTCTTATCGATGTTACCACCTTTAACTTTTCGGGCAGGGGGTGTGCCAGCTCTCTCACGTGGTCTTCCACGCTCAGCCCTATCCAAGTCAGCCGCCGATGGCGGTGGATGAGATGGTGGCGGAGGGATCGCTGTTGCAGCCCCTTCTCCTTTTGGCGTTGCAGCTCTTGGCGGCCGCTGTGGAGGAGGTCCTAAAGTTTGATGGAAGTCTCGATGTACAGGCACGGGTGGTGCTGGGTAACTAGGTGCGGGTCCTAATCTTTTTAAAGGATTATCCTTAGGGGGCTTAGCAACTTTGGGGTCCGATGCTTTAGGCTTGGCCGGTTCTGGCACGGATGCTTCGCCGGATGCTTTTGGATCGGATGCTTGCTCAGCCTCTTCAGGTTTAGGGCGCTTTTCAGCAGCCCCTCCCGTGACACGTGGCGGCGGAACACTGGCTACGGATTCTGAAACTTTCGGAGCGGGTTGATGGCCTGCAGGTCGAAGGGATGGCACCCACGGCGGTGGATGATTAGGTTCCTTGGGTTCAGACACTGGCTTAGGCCTAGCTTTAGCCTTCGGTGGGCCCCTTGGTGATGGAGTGTGGGTTTCTTCAGAAGAACTAACACCCCTATCTAATGTTGGGTCCACACCTAATGCTGTAGCTTGCTCGGATCCAGATGGTAGTTCAGTATTTTGGGTAAACACACTAGCTTTGGCTTTTGCCTTACCTTTTGGTTGTGGACCCCTATAGGTATCGTAGTCGTCCCAAACGGATCTAGGTGGATCTGGATCCCCAAAAGCTTGCAAGTTAATGTGATCCCTATCAGGTAGCACAGTATTTGCAGCAGTATCTGGAGCAAGATGCAATTCACCTCTTCGATATCCGTTGGTAAAAAGCCAATTTCTATAAGGAGCAAAGGTATTAGCAAGATGGACTAAGATTTGGTTTAGCGTACAATGATTGTAGAGGACTCTAAAGACACGGACAGTCCAGATCAGTTCAGCACTTGCTTCTGAGTGGTGGACGTACCTGAGCCAGAATTCTGCCTCGTTCCAAAGAAAGTCAGCTAGTTTATCAAAGTCGGATTGCCAACGCTGGATGAGCCTTTTGGTCTGGGCTTTCTTCCCGCCTTTGGTTCCACGTACACGGGGACCTCTGGACGGCCCTGCAGGAGAATGGCCTGTTTGGACGTGCCCAGATGTTGAGGCGCCTGCGGCAGCCCCTTCCTGCTCAAGAAACGGTGATGTTGGGGGCGGTGGGACTTCGTCCTCTTCCGCTGTCCCTCCAAGGTGTTGGACGTATACCGGAGCAAATGTCGAATTAGGATCTGGCTCAACTACGGATGGAGAGCTTCCTAAGATCGGATCTGCGGCGGAGTCTGGAACCTCAGCACTAGTTTCCTGATCAGGGTTATTAGAAAAATCAGTTTCTTCTTTTGGAATTAAATTTTCGGGGTTGTCTACTTCGAGATTATTATCTGCTTCAGCTGGATCGGATGCAATCGGGTGATCAACAGGCTCAGCGGCGGGATCGGCCTCAGCCTCAAGTGCTTCAAACAGTTCCTCAGCTGTTACCTCTTCCTGCTTCGGTGGATCGAGCAAAGAAAGGGCGTCAAAGCGTAGGATGTCGAAGTCCTCTTCTTCAGCTTCAGCCGGGGCGCTAGGAGCAGCCCCTCCCACCTGAACGTCAGTTGTCAGCACGGTCGCGTCCTCAGAAGCGTCTGCCCAGTTAAATCCAGTACTGCCTTCAACAGCGACTTCAGTGCTTTCAGCAACTTCCGCCTCTGCTTCCG
Organism: Cladocopium goreaui; assembly: GCA_947184155.2. Taxonomy (NCBI): domain Eukaryota; class Dinophyceae; order Suessiales; family Symbiodiniaceae; genus Cladocopium; species Cladocopium goreaui. The sequence continues at coordinate 193,201 of CAMXCT020002635.1, forward strand.
GGTTCCCGTCAGCAACTGATACAGAGGCGCTCAAAGCAGCCTCTTCCGACAGACCTTCTGGTACCATACAAAGTGAAACAGGAAATCAGCGAAAAGAATGAAACAGTGAACGAGGTTGCGTGGGGCCTAAGTTACCTGTTAAGGAGTTCAAGACTTTCCCAGCAAAAGAACACAGAATCAATACGGCTGATAACCACAAGAAAAGGGGGACAAACAGGGGACCAACCAGTTTGAACTCCTTAACATCAAAATCTTACAAGCCGCTACTTTTCTGCTTGCGACTTGAGCCATGTAATTACGGATTATGGCATTAAACCCGACTGGATTGGGGATAATGCTACCGTTACTATGTACATGGCTATATACATTGAATGTTGGAATCATAGCTACAGTGTGGAGTGAACTAATACTAGTATATACAGTGGTGGTATAGGGGTCGTAATATTTCTACTGTTAATCCACTTATAACTGGTGTGAACTAACCCACTTACGATTCGTGGGATGAGCCACCAAGTACCCCAGTATTTATCCATTTGATTTTCGGAAAATCCCTTTGTCAATGGATTGGTTTTGTTGGGAAAATCTTAACCGGAAGCCATGTTTTTTACCATAAAATATGACGGGGTTTCCGGTTAAAATTTTCCCATCATCCAGTTTTATGACTTTGGGGTTTCGATCGTAGTTCAGATTCTATACATTTCTATACTATGAACACATACTGCTTGGTGGTTTCAACATGAAAAAAACAACTCGCTCGAAAAATATGAAAGTCAATGGGAAGGATTACATCCCATATATGAAATGGAAACTAAAAAAATGTTTGATACCATCAACCAGTGATTCACCTGGTTGGTGGTTGAGCCTACCCCTCTGAAAATGATGGAGATGAAATTCCCAACTGAATGGAAACATAATCCAAATGTTCCAAACCACCAACCAGTATTAGTATTTTTCAATAGATATGGCAATGTTAGTCAAATTTTGTGCTTCTTTGTTGGCAGTTGTCAAGTACATAATATGCATGTATGTACTATGTAATCATATGCACAAACTATTATGAATAATATATGTATATCTGTATATCTGTATGTCTGTCTGGCTGTCTGTCTGAAATCATTTGTCTATCAAACACAGTTGAACAAACCTGTAGAGCTGTTTATGTGTACATATATTATAATATACCCATCTGATGTCACGTAGTGTATATTTGTGCAAATCTGAATCAAGTGGAATCCCACATGTGTAGAGATTGATGATCCCCAACAAGACTGAAGAAAAAAACTTTACCACCCATCACCAACAGTACCCTCGGGCTGAGTGAGGGTTCCTGGTTGCAACTGGAATCTGCTGGAGCGACAACCAATACCCTCTCCAGCTACCAATCATCTGATGGTAAGATACATTGCGGTTCAACATGTCAACAAGGTTTCTCTTACGAAGTACCCAGCCTGTTGGCACATCCCCAAATAGCATTCAATAGCTCTACCGCGTCTGATATACAATGTCCTCACAACATCCGCATTTGTCTTCCGAGTGAACCACCTTAAGCATTGTCAAGTCCCATTTAAGCTAATTCATTCCATTCAATCGCACTAAATCCCCGTTTCCATGTGATCCACCCGAGTTTTCAGCCTTTCGCACCAAGACACAAGGGACTAAAGCCATGGAGCGCGTGATCAGGGCCCGCTTCCACGGCGCAACCTGAAGTCCAAGGTCTTCAGGGACGGCTGGCGACCGGGCGACCTCTGGGGGTGTATTCTATATATATATATAATAATTATATATTTATATTTTTTTTACATACATACATAACCAGCAATATATGGTGATTTAATGCGATTTAAAGGGATTTAATGACATTCAATGTCACTTGACAATGGTTTAAGGGGTTTTATGTGATTTAAGGAATCTACGATTTTTTTCAGAGGGGCCTCTGAGGAAAATGATGATTTACCTAAAGAAACTGGGGAACAAAATACGGGGATATGACCATGGCTAGCTGGGAAATCCTCTAAATGTAGTTTTAAGTGTTACTGGGAAAACATATATAAATTATAAATGGGGATGGCTGGGGTGAACTACCAAGTATAAGCACAATCACGGGGATTTATATAAGTTGAATTTGCTCCAGATGCCCCACACAAATATGCATATATTCCCTATAGATTGCCTGAATTGCAAATTTACCAATGAGAAAACTGAACATCACCTTCAGATACATTCAGCAGATCTAAGTTAAACTACGAACATAGGGGTTCCAATCTGGTCGAAAGACAAGCATGCTGTAGGTATGTTGTGGGATATCATGAGACAAACATACTGCTTAGATGTGCCAAGTCAAGTTAGTTAACGGATTAGAAAGTGGAATAGATAAAGGACCTTTATCAATGGCCATTTCAGGAAATTAAATATCATAACATAGACCCGGGCAAGCCGGCGGCGGAAGTTTCCCAAACATAAATGACCTATAGTTCAAAGACACCCTGTCCCGACCGTGTCCTTCCCTCGACACTCCACACCTCACACTGCACACTGCACTCTTCGCACTCCAAACTTCAAACTTCACACTCCACACTTCACACTCCACACTTCTCACTTCTCACTGCTTCCTTCACACTCCAACCCTCACACTTCACACTGCACACTTCACACTTCACACTTCACAGTCCACACTTCACACTTCACACTTCACAGTCCACACTTCACACTTCACACTTCACAGTCCACACTTCTCACTTCGCACTTCACACTTCACACTTCACATTTCACACTTCTCACTTCTCACTGCTTCCTTCACACTCCAAACTTCTCACTTCGCACTTCACACTTCACAGTCCACACTTCACACTTCTCACTTCTCACTGCTTCCTTCACACTCCAAACCTCACACTTCACATTTCACACTTCACACTACGATAACGTTCGCACGAAAAACTTAACATTCACACCCACATTCTCACGTCTCACTTCCCACTGTTTCCTTCACACTGCTCTAAACCTACGTGCAACAAAAAAACACTAGTGCCAAAATGGAGAAAATCTGCTGACAAATCACTGTCGCAGCCTTCATGCAGCCACTCCAATACGATTTACGAGATCCAGCTGCAAAAGACAATAGTATTACGAATGCAGCCACAGCACGAAGCAACCTTGACGCAGCCATTACAATGCGATCTGCAGAGACTGAGTTGCAAAACACACTAGAACTACGCGCAACGGCGTCGGAAATTGTAGCTCCAAAACCGGATCTCGACGCCAGAGCGAAAAAAAAAAGACGATTTTGAAGCACTTTTTAAAAGGATTTTTAGAAGGAAAATCACTAGCGCCAAAATGGAGAAAATCTGCTAACAAATCACTGTCGCAGCCTTCATGCAGCCACTCCAATACGATTTACGAGATCCAGCTGCAAGAGACATTACGCATACAGCCAAAGCAAGAAGCAACCTTGACGCAGCCATTCCAATGCGATCTGCGGAGACTGAGTTGCAAAACACAATAGAACTACGCGCAATGGCGTCGGAAATTGTAGCTCCAAAACCGGATCTCGACGCCAGAGCGAAAAAAAGACGATTTTGAAGTACTTTTTAAAAGGATTTTTAGAAGGAAAATCACTAGCACCAAAATGGAGAAAATCTGCTGACAAATCACTTCCGCCGCAGAGGTAGATCATCGAGGTTCGGGGACGGACTTTGTATGGAAAAACATAGGGTTTCGTGCATCTGCTATCTCTCAAAAACGCATTTCGTGCGAGACTTCCTTCAAAACTCCATCGGCAACTCATCCACCAGAAAAAATGGCAACCAAATTTCCAATGCGGGGGGTGGGAACGGATCCTACAGTTGCAAATCACAATGGAAAAATTCTGTAGAACGACACACATGCAGAAAGAACAGTGAAACCCCACTTTTTACAATGCGGGAGATACATCGATTCCGAGGACCGATACGGAGCAATGCCCGGGATGCTCCGACCAAAACTACGAGACCGGTCTCGCACCCGTCGCCACCGCACGGAAGGGGTAGATCATCGAGGGGAGGTGGACGGACTTTTGTATTGGAAAAAAAATATGGGTTTCGTGCTATTGCTATCTCTCAATAGAAAACGCATTTCAGTCGAGGAATTTCCTCCAAAACTCCATCGGCAACTCATCCACCAGCACCACTTGCAACCCCATTTACAATGCGGGAACGATCCTACAGTTGCAAATCAAAATGGAATTCTGTCGACCACACATGCACGAAAAACAGTTGAAACCCCATTTACAATGCGGAACCGATCCGAGACCGATCCGAGACCAATCCGAGGATGATCCGAGGATGATCCGACCACACACCGGAGCAGCCGTACAGTTCGGCACCCGTCGCCCTCACACACGCGAGGATTGCGGTAGAATAATTACGAAGGTTCGGGAGGGGACAGACTTTGTATGGAAAAACATAGGGTTTCGTGCATCTGCTATCTCTCAAAAACGCATTTCGTGCGAGACTTCCTTCAAAACTCCATCGGCAACTCATCCACCAGCACCACTTGCAACCCATTTACAATGCGGGAACGATCCTACAGTTGCAAATCACAATGGAATTCTGTCGACCACACATGCACGAAAAACAGTTGAAACCCCATTTACAATGCGGAACCGATCCGAGACCGATCCGAGACCAATCCGAGGATGATCCGAGGATGATCCGACCACACACGAGACCGTCTCGCACCAGTCGCACCGCAGAGGTAGATCATCGAGGTTCGGGGACAGACTTTGTATGGAAAAACATAGGGTTTCCTGCATCTGCTATCTCTCAAAAACGCATTTCGTGCGAGACTTCCTCCAAAACTCCATCGGCAACTATCAACCAGCACACTTGGCAGCCCCATTACATGCGGGAACGATCCTACAGTTGCAAATCACAATGGAATTCTGTCGACCACACATGCACGAAAAACAGTTGAAACCCCATTTACAATGCGGAACGATCGAGACCGATCCGAGACCAATTCCGAGGATGATCCGACCACACACGAGACCGTCTCGCACCCGTCGCACCGCAGAGGTAGATCATCGAGGTTCGGGGACAGACTTTGTATGGAAAAACATAGGGTTTCCTACATCTGCTATCTCTCAAAAACGCATTTCGTGCGAGACTTCCTTCAAAACTCCATCGGCAACTCATCCGGCAGCACCACTTGCAATCCCATTTGCATTGCGGGAACAATCAATGCCCAAACTAACTCTTGCTTTAACTAACCCTTTCCCTGACGAACTCTTTCTTTGACTGTTTCTTTGAACTCTTTCTTCGACGAACTCTTTCTTTGACTAACTGTTTCTTTGACTAACTGTTTCTTTGACTACCTGTTTTGACGAACTCTTTCTTTGACTAACTCTTTCTTTGACTAACTCTTTCTTTGACTAACTGTTTCTTTGACTAACTCTTTCTTTGACTAACTCTTTCTTTGACTAACTGTTTCTTTGACTAACTAACTCTTTCTTTGACTAACTCTTTCTTTGACTAACTCTTTCTTTGACTAACTCTTTCTTTGACTAACTCTTTCTTTGACTAACTGTTTCTTTGACTAACTCTTTCTTTGACTAACTCTTTCTTTGACTAACTCTTTCTTTGACTAACTGTTTCTTTGACTAACTCTTTCTTTGACTTACTGTTTCTTTGACTAACTCTTTCTTTGACTAACTCTTTCTTTGACTAACTCTTTCTTTGACTAACTCTTTCCCTGACTAACTATTTCTTTGACTAACTCTTTCTTTGACTAACTCTTTCTTTGACTAACTCTTTCTTTGACTAACTCTTTCTTTGACTAACTCTTTCTTTGACTAACTGTTTCTTTGACTAACTCTTTCTTTGACTAACTCTTTCTTTGACTAACCCTTTCTTTGACTAACTCTTTCCCTGACATTCTAAAAGTCCGTAACACGGAAGTTTCTCCCACTAAACTTCCTTTGATAATTAATGCCTATTATTCAGGGCTATGTAGTTAAGGAATTCGGCACATCCCAACAAAATACGGCGCCTTATATAGTGCAGTACCTCTATTTTATGGTCCTGAAATTTCCACCATTTCGACAACTCCCATGGCAATTCAAACCACCTCCCCTAACCATTAGGTAATGCTGCACTCTTCCCTAGCACGGAAAGCATTAAAATAAAACCCCATTCTGTTTTTGCTACAATAAGTCACAAAATCATACACAATTTCTATGAAGACAAATATCATATGGCTATGGCTCAAGAGTCAGTGCTGTGTAGTTCACAGTAAAGTAGTTGATGGAAAACAAGATCTATGTTCATCCCCTCATTTCATGCGAGAGATCACTATTCTTGATCCGTACCCATTTCTTAACTCCCCCGCGATGGATGCAATATCAAGTTAATCCTCTTCGGTAAAATCCAGTTGTTCCTGTCAATCATGACACGTTTCATTTAAGTAATCATAAAAAAGGACAACAACAGCAACAACAACAACAACAAGAAGAAGAAGAAGAGGAAAAAGAAGAAGAACAAGCTATATCTCCTGATATCTCATGCAAAATCTATCTTGCCCTAATCAGATGGTGGCCCTTCTCACTTTCGCGAAGCCTGCAGCTGCAAGTAGCCCTGCATGACCTCAGCAGGTGGATGACTTGGAATGGGAGATCTCCAGGATCCACGTTAGTACCATATTTTTGGCAATATGTTCGGGGTATATCCCCTGACAATTGGCCCTGAACCATAGGCCTTATATATGGAATCGGTACCTCCAATCAATCGGTTCCTGAGTCATGGCCATTGAACTATATATATTTATTATGATTTAGCTATAACCGGCTACAACTATCTATACAAATATGGTTATGAAATATAAATTATGTATTTACGAGAAATTCACGTAGACCCTGCTATGTGTCAGGGGTTGGATAATTGATTTCCACTAAACATCACTTAACATTGCATGTTTTCAGGGTCAAACTGTTAACTTACTCCAGGTAAATCCCAAATCGCAAGTCATTTCACCATCATCTATAGTTCTTCTCCCATTCGTCCTATCCCTATTTATTGGAGGCTATCATACCCCTATGATTCAAATCAGCAACAAAAATCCCAGTCCATCCATTTCCCATCCCCATGTTTCTTCGTTAAGTCACCATTTTTCCACTCGTTTTCCTATGGCTTTCCTATGCTTTTCCTATGCTTTTCCCATGGGTTTTCCCACCATTTTCCCCAGCTTCCACCATGGTTCCTCCATCCGCCACGGCACCCACTGTCCGGCGTAGGCCCCCGTCATGGTCGAGGACTGCCCGGCGGCGCAGAGGCCCAACGCCCAGACGATGCGCATGGTGTGGCCAAACTCCTCGCCCAGGTAGCTGCCGGCGTTCGCCAGGCCGATTCCTTCCTGAGTCTGGAGTTGTGGCTCTAGATGTGTAATATAAGACATTTTATATATAGTATAATGTAGTATAATATTTGTTTATATAGTATATAGTATAATAGTATAGTATAATAACTATATATAGATAGTATATTTGTTTACAATGTCCAAAAGTATAACATGTTCTTTTGATAATATAAAGTTGTTTTCATAATATTGTAGGCAGCAGGTCGCAACAGTCTGTCTCCTATCTTTATCTGTTTTCAGTGCTAAACTAATGTGCTGAACCCAGCTAAACAATACTTACATAAGTGCCAAACTCTACCATGTTTAAGTGCTATCTTGTACATTTCAAAAATAAACGTCTTTATCAACTTCTCAACAATTTTACCGAGGGAATAATGTCAACCTTGGATGAGACTAAACCCTGGTTTATTAGTTTGAGGCGTTCCACCCAAAATAATGATAAGTTGCTACTAAAATGGTATCCTCCCACTCAAAGAGCCTAGGGGTTATTCTTCACCAAGACTCCGTGCCAGGCTTGCCATAGAATCCCTTGGCAAAAACGGCTACTACAAAGGTATTGATCACCTGGGGCCGGCCGGTTGCGGATGTTGGGGAATTTGTTGGCTGCCTAGTAGGGTCAGTTTGCCAACTGATGTGGAAATGAGTTTATACCTGGAGTCTTCCAACGTAATCATGTTTGCAGCCGTTTTCCAAAAAGGCACAAATGTCTGCCGGTTTGATGGAACAATCGATATTCAGTGACAGACACATGACAATATGCCAAAAAAAAACCTCGTTCCAAAGTACTATGAATGAAACCATGGTCGGGAAAAGTCGCCTTTTGGTCGGGAAAACTTGCCTTTCGGTCGACTACAGTACAAAATCACGAAAAGCCCCTGTGGCCTTTTGGCATCTTTGGCACCTTTGCCCGACAAGGCAGAACACGTATATCCACAGGCGGGGGATATATACATAGACATATGCATAGACACGTACATATACATACTGTATACATTTGCACATATACATACTACATACGTATACACACGGTTACACACGCACATGTATAATATATATACACTACTTACATATATATATATATGTATAACTTACATATACATATAGGGACCATCACCATCTCGGGGGGGAGGGGGGGCACCACCAAACGCTGGCGCCGGGCCATATATATTTTGTGTATATATGTATTTATAAACAACATGATAGAATAATATGAGTAGTTAGTATAATGATTAAAAGAAATATATTATAAATGAATCATCTGTATATCCCTAGTGCTCCAAATACCCTCTGAGGTGTAAACAGACCCCAAAAACAACTCCAAATACAGTCTCAGAAGATGTTTGGAGCTGTAGGGTATATATATAATATATAATATATATATACCCTCTGGTTATTTAACATGGCCATGGAAAATCACCATTTTTAATAGGTAAACCAAGGTAAACCATCTATAAATGGGCCATCTATACCATGGCTATGTTAAATAACCAGAGGGTATAGATATATATATATATATAATTATATTTAGAAAAAAACCATAAGGAACCATCTCTATCTATATATATATGGGTATGGGTCAAAATTAGGTACCCCAAAATTATGGATGGTTAATACTAAACTAGACATTCACATCTGTGGTCCCACATCGGTCTTCCATTTTGACCCACATCCATATAGTTAACAAAAAAACCAGAGGGTATAGATATATATATATATATAATTATATTTATATTTTAAAAAAAAAAAACTATAAGGAATCATCTATATATATATAGTTTAAAAAAAAAAAAATACGTCATCGCTTGCAGGAGGTTTTTCATGGTTGCCACGTCACCAGAGATGTGATGATGGCGGCGGTGGATTCCACCGTGAAGAGACGAATGGCCTCCTCCTGGGCCACCAGACAAGTCATGGGAAAAAGGGTGGATTTCAGGGCCATAGAAAGTGGATTTACCCATAGAAAGTTCGTGGATTTACCCATAGAAATAGTGGATTTACCCATAGAAATAGTGGATTTACCCATGGAAATAGTGGATTTACCCATAAAAATAGCATGGAAATAGTGGATTTATCCATAAAAATAGCATGGAAATAGTGGATTTACCCATAAAAATAGCATGGTGGATCTTTCCATATAGCTATGTTAGTCATTACCAGAGGGTATTTCACGCGCAAAAATGCTGAGTTCACATATTTAACTACGGAAAATGGTGATTTCATGGTATATTCTCGTCATGTCTTGGGATATATATATATATAAGCTACTTGGGGCTGCAGTTGAGGTGAAATGGGTACCATGGAAATTTCACCCCCATGTTTGTTGGTAGATGGGGCCGCTATAACTATTGTGACATCTACCCTCTGGTAAATTGACTTATTCCAATTGAAATTCTTGGCAATTTGAATTTGAACATTGCTTTATTGACCTTGAACAGTAGGGTTTCCAATTCCCAGATTAATTATATAGATGATTCCATTATTTCTAAATGATTCATATGTTCTAGATGATATATATATATAAGAAAAATACCTCTTGCCATAGGCTTCTCATTGCCACTTCAGATTGCCACCTGACACCCGAGGCTTCTGCCGTCCCCGTCCTCTTCGCCACTTTGAATCACACGACTTTGGACCAAGGCCGAGTGAAGGAACCTGAGCAGAGGGGATTTTAGTGGGCATTGGAATTAAAAAGGTGTCAGATGTCCGAGATATATGTAAACATCACCCAACTTTTCAGGATGTGCATCTATACCCTCCAGAAAATTAACATAGACCCTGCCAGTCATCGGGATTGGAAGATTAGTTCCATTTATATAAACAAATGCTATTTTCAGCGTCTCTGTTAATTTACCAGAGGGTATATGATATCATATGAGTCATATAATCTCATAGCTGCAGCTGATGGTCAAAATCCCAAGAGGAACATGTACCAACCCCTGTAAAAAATGGAGAAACATATATAATATTAGGTGATTTCACTGGGGAACCATGGGGATATCACAAGGGGATACCACCCAGTGGTTGGTGGATTCAGATCTCGATGGGATCCATGCCGATTTTTACCAGGTGGTTGGTGGTTGACCTACCCCTCTGAAAAATGATGGAGTGAAAGTCACTTGGGATGATGAAATTCCCAACTGAATGGAAATTCATGTTCCAAACCACCAATCAGACAAGGTGGTGCCCCAAAAAAACGTTATGTTTATTGGTTTAGATTCACCCCATGAAAACTAGTTCGATATTTATATATATATATCGCCTATAAACCATAGTGAAATTGGAGTTATTTCAACCAACTTAGCTATCTTGGGGGCACCACCTTGTATATAATAGATTTCCGGGGTGCCCTTTTTCGGTACAAACCCAAGTGGAAGAAACTTCCTCTGTGAGTCCTACGTGGGATTGAACAGTTTTTCCCTTCTAAATCTTGCGGGGTGTTTACTGAGTAAAAATCAAACAATCCAGTCTACCGTAGTAACTTTGGTGCCTAATTAGGCTTCAATGCTGTCACAGAATTATATCACGTGATCAACGGAAAATCCAGTTGAGCTCAGTTTCAGGATCCGATAGTTTAGATTTGCTGAGTAGCAGGTTGTGGGGCATGATGACGCAGCCAACCATTCCTCGGAACGCTGGACAGAGGCATACCTCTGTGCTAGGGGAAGTGGATACTTCCAGGCATTCTTAGATGGCTTTCCCAGAAAATTTGATGAATTTTCACGAATTGTCCATTTAAAACCTAGAGCTTTTTTCAGGCGAATGAGCAACGATCCTGCAAGAACCCTAAACCCAAAAGAGATTGGTGAATCGGAGTAGTCATCCCAAGCAGAATGCACACCAACCTCTCAGGGCCCTGAAAGAAACTCCATGGGATATACATTGCCAATCTTGAATACCCTTCATTTCTTTTTTTAAAGCTGGTTCGTAAATGTCGCCATGTACCCAAACACCAGTATGAAACTTACCCCATGAGACCCAAGCCCTATCCCAACCTCTATCCGTTTAGGGCTTCCTATCCCTTTACATCCCTTTACATTAAGTGGATATCCCAAAATTCCCATCTGGTTGGTGGTTTTAACCATCTTGAAAAATATGAAAGTCAATGGGAAGGAGTATCCCATATATGAAATGGAAAATAAAATTCATGTTCCAAACCACCAAGCAGTCATATGTGTATATATATATATGCCCTCTGAGAATTTAACATAGCTATATGGACAGATCCACCATGCTATTAATGGGTAAATCAACGAACTTTCTATGGCCATTTTCAAGTTCGCAAACCAGCAACCAGAAGTCGGGTATCCCAAAATGGGTAAATCACCAGTTTTATGGGTAAATCAACGAACTTTCTATGGCAATTTTCAATAGCAAAACCGTGAATTACAAACCGTTGATGGGATCATGAAATTCCCAACTTTTTATGGAAAGTCTCATCAAATTCCATGGTTCCAGTCACCACCAAGCAGCAACCAGAATGGGTATCCCAAAATGGGTAAATCACCAGTTTTATGGCTAAATCAACTATAAATATATATCTATAAATTGCATTTTTTTCATGGTATCCCTTTAAAATTCCCATAGTCTCCCTGGCTTTCACTTCCTGTCCAGCCATGGCCAAGCATCCCACCACCTGCTGCAAGGCGTTCTTCGGCAGCTGCGGGATGGTTAGGCCCTCCAGCACCGCCAGATCGTCTGGGGAGATCACCTCAAATCAATGGCGATCCGTTGGTGGTTTTATGTATAGTTTATGTATAGTTGGTGATATATCTATGGTTTATCAGTGATTTAGGTGATATAAACAATGTTTATGTACAAATTTCACTAGAAATTGGTTTAGATTCACCCCATTAACTATAGAAGTAAAGATATATCATGTATAGTTTATGTATAGTTTATAACTCCAATTTCACTATGGGTAACTATGGTTTATAGGTGATATATCGAACTGGTTTATCAGTGATTTAGGTGATGTAAACCATGGTTATGTATAGTTGAAATAACTCCAATTTCACTATAAATCTGTTTAGATTCACCCCATTAACTATAGAAGTATAGATATATCATGTATAGTTTATGTAGAGTTTATATTTTATGTATAGTTTATGTACAATTCAGGGCTGATCTAATTTTTACATGCATAGTTTATAACTCCAATTTCACTATGGTTTATAGGTGATATATTGTGATATATCTAGAAAATTCTATATTGTTAACGGGGTTTCTAAACCAATTTATATAACTGATGGGTGGATGACCTACCCCTCTGAAACATATGAAAGTCAGTTGAGATGATGAAATTCCCAATATTCCCAATATATGGGAAAACAATGTTCCAAACCACCAACCAGATGGGAGATCTTCAGGATCTGATTTAATGGAGCTGGGTTAGTACCATATGTTTGGCCATATTTTCTGGGGATCTTCCCTGAAATTTAGGCCTTAAAAAAAGGGCCTTATAAAAATGGTAGGTACCTCCAATCAATCGGTTCCAATTCGTCATGGCTGATAAAAGGGCTGAAACCATGGGAATTTCCAGGGGAATTCGACCTTCAACGTGGGATTTTATGGGATTTACCAGGCAAAAGTACATCTTTCATGGCGATGTCATGCGAATTTCATGGGAATTTGGATTGAATGGGACGTCAATTGGCATAAAAAACGGGCCAAGATGAATCGGAATAGGGATCTCATTGGGATATTTCATGGTATATGATATATCTTACTTTATGTTAACACCCCAAGTTGTGTTTGTTGGTTTAGCTTCACCCCATCAACTAACTGGTTCGATGATATATGTATTATATATGTATTATATATAGCAACTTATATATATATATATACATATCATAAACGAGATAATTCAAGTTAGTGAAGAAAAACCATCATCTTAGCTATCGTAAACAAATGCCCCACCTTGCGCTGATGGCAACTGTTTTTTCTCACGATCAGAAGTCCCCTATTCCTGGGATCCCAGTCAGCAGCAACCATGGTGTTGCCCAACTATGGCCCCAATGGCCAAGTGACTATGAAGAGACGTCCCATCGACAAAGCCTAGCTGGAGCAACATTGAAATGTTCCCAACTGGGGCTACCCTTCAGTAAACTCACAGTTTGCGAACTGGAACATCGCGATTTGTAAACAAAGCATCGAACTACATAGGTTGTATCTTCAGCAAACGATCATATATAGATCATATATCATATATAGATCATATAATATATTATATACAAATCATATATTATATCACTATGATTTTCCATAGATCATATAGTTTACTGGAGGGTATGACTGGAGAGACCATCCAATCAAATGTCAGTGATGGGTGCAGTCAGTGAACGAAGTGGATCTGGTTGGTGGTTGAGCTACCCCTCTGAAAAATATGAAAGTCAAATGGGAGTATGAGTCCCATATATATGGAAAAAATTAAAAGAACACCAACCGTATATATATATATATATCATCCCAACTTATGGGGGTTATTACCGTAGTTATACCCATTAAGAACCCCAACTGCACCTCCAGGCTGCCAGATTTCAAGAAATCCTAGTGGTAAAAGAACTACTTTGGAGGCAGTGACTAGTTTTGTTTCACATGAATCCTATGCCTGGAAGTGTTGGGCATAAAATGTGGGATATGATATTCACCCTATCTTTTCATGAAACCAACACCTAAAAATACTTGGTCCTTAGGGTCCTTCAATCAAACACGAAGTGGGCATTCGGATGAATTTGGGACATCTACGGAAGCTATGGCAAATCAGCATCCGATCTGCATCTAGTTGGCAAATGTTGGCAATACATACCAATCTTAGCTATATATCTTATATCATCTGGTTGGTGGTTTCAACCCTCTGAAAAATATGAGTTCGTCAGTTGGGAGAATGAAATTCCCAACTGAATGGAAAAAAAACATGTTCCAGATTCCAAACCACCAACCAGTCATATATACATATACATATATATATATATGTGCCCTCTGCTAATTTAACATAGCTATATGGAAAGATCCACCATGCTATTAATGGGTAAATCAACGAACTTTCTATGGCCATTTTCAAGTTCGCAAACCAGCAACTAGAAGTCGGGTATCCCAAAATGGGTAAATCACCAGTGTTATGGGTAAATCAACAAACTTTCTATGGCCATGTTCAAGTTCGCAAACCGTAACAAATTACCAGAGGCTTTATGGTACCTCTGGACGTCTTAAATTTGCGCATCATCCCCCCAGAAAAAGTTTGATCCCAGGAGCCAGGACCAGAATCAAGATGCCGAAGAAGAGTTCCAAGGGCCTCGTGCCCAATCCTTGGTACAGGATGGGGCACCCCAGTCGATAGCGTTCAGAAACGCACGCCTTATTTCAGTGGCTGAATTCTATGGTAGATATAACGAACTAGTATTCATGGGGGTTACAATGGTTTATACACCAACATTCACATCACTGGTTTTCCCCATCCTGTAAGTCCCTGATGGCTCATCATGTGCAAAACGGCTGAAAAATGCTGATAATCCAAATTACCGACCAGTTGCTAAATGGGGTGCTCCTCCAAGATCCAAGTATATCTCTTAGATGACTGGACAATCCCCCCATATTCTTCGTATGTGCTATCACTACTAACTTCAGATACCCTGCAAAAGAGTTGAATGTTAGCTATGTGTAGTCTTTTTTTTCAGGATAATGCAAAGCGTGAACCCATTCTCACCAGCGTTAATCATTTCGTCCAGGCTCTTTCCAGAAACAGGAAAATGAAAGCTGCGAAGGCAGTGACTAAAACCTTGCAGACTCAGGGGCTTCGAATGGTGACTGTGGATATCAAGGGGGGGTTGAACATAACCATGATTTTTAAACGGGTGGGTGAAAGGGATTTTCGTTACAGGAAACCGAAACCCAAAATAAACACATTACTCAGTACACAGTCTATCGGCTTTCGGGTTGGGTGCCCTTTTGTAGGGCAGTGAACAAAGATATCTATCAATCTGGATGCCCTCTATTTATACGGGCCTTAGATATGCAGAAATGAATTTAATGAGAATGATTCGAGCAGCTGATAAATATCGCGTATATACAATGGCCATCAATGGCCAATGGAAATGGCGCTTTCCACAGTTTCTGGGATCAAACTTCTGTCGGATTCTGCATGGCTTGGTCCGTGTGAACTGCCCAAGACCGATTGAAATCTATAGTTCTTACGAATTTCAGGTATTTACCGAAAAATAAAACTGGTTGGTGGTTTTAAACATCTTGAAAAATATAAGTTCGTCAATGGGGTTGGGATTATTATCCCACATATGAAATGGAAAATAAAATGTTCATGTTCGAAACCACCAAGCAGATAACATATTACCCTCTGGTCATAGAACATAGCTATATGGAAAATCACCGTGTTTGAATAGGTAAAGCATCATAAATGCAATAAATCATCGAGCTAAATGGGCAATGGCTTCCATATATGTAAGAAATTACCAGAGGCGAATGGGAAAAAGAGCGGTTTTCTGCAACAAAAACATCCAAAAACAAACAAAAAAACAACGCAGTTGGGATATTCTGTGGTCAACGGCTAAGGACGCCACACCCCTCAGCGCCAAGGCACACCTTCTGCCAGTGACAGGCCCGCCAAGAGCTCTAAACCTTGGGCCAGCAGGTCACTTTGCCGGTCATGGTTTGGTGAAATCAGAAGTCCGAATTATGTCTAGCTATGAAGGTTATGACAAAATAGCTATTGAAAATGGCCATAGAAATAGTGGATTTTCCCATTAAACATGGTGATTTTAACCATAGTTATGTTAGTGTACTGGAGGGTAGCTATGAAGGTTTAATGACCTATTCTGTTCAAATTGTTACGCCAAGATATTCAGAGCTATTTCCAAGTTCCAGAAGTTTAGCATAAGACTTTTGTTCGAAGATAGTAACATAATATATGTCCCATGTCCCACTTATGTTGAGCTTAATTTATAGCCTTTGTTTCATGATGTTTAGTCATCTTCAGAGATACACAGGTTTATAACCCAGTGATTGTTATGTTTAATCTCTTATTATTGACAACTTGTGATATTACCATAAGTTTTTAATTAACATCCCAGTGATATGACTTATGTTTCCCATTTATTGATGTGAACTAACGGCTCCCATCTTAAAAATCCCACTGAAAATAGCGCCAGGGCACCGATGGAGCAGCCGATGACCTCCTGAATATCAGATCCGATGATGGCCATCTCCTGTCGAAGCTTTGAAACATGGAAGGGTGGTAAGGGCTATGCTTTGGGATATATATAGTGTTTTGTGTTTAATATATATATATATATACACAGTATATATATACAGTATATATATATCTATATATATATATATATATTCGTATAAAAAATTGGCTTTATATCGTACAATGCCTCAAGTACCTGGGTACCTGAAAGGGCCGTTGATGGCCATTGAAATTGTGTTTGTTGGTTTACAATTCCATTAAGTATTAGAACTATATACTATAGATATATCCACCGTAAATCATTTTAGCTAGTGAACTAAACGAGCTTCGCCGCTTCGCTATCCATGGGAACCAACCCTTTGTTCGGGGACTTACCCACCATTTGCAACCAAATCCTACCAAATATATGTAGGATACGGGGGGTTGACCCAATCTAAAGTCAAACACTTCAAAAAATAGACGTTTTTTCAAAAGTTTCAGCAACCATGATGGGCAAATGGGTATGAGTCAAAATTGGGTACCCCAATAGTTAGATGGTTAATACTAAGAATAGGCTAAAATCTGTGGTCCCAAAATCCCAGGTCTTCAATTTTGACCCATTCCCAAATGTATGCTGAAAATTTGTTGACTTCCCCGGAAGTGATCTCTTCAGTCACCGGTGAAGTGAGATCACTTCCGGGGTTTCGGTCATCCCCTCCCAGCGATCCATGGTGAATCCTGGGAGTATAAAAACCCATTGTGGATGAGCCGAAGATACCCTCTGGTAAACATAGAGAAAACGATGGAAAGATCCACCATTTATAATGGGAAAACTATGGAAAATCACCATTGTTTATGGGGAAACTATGAGAAATCAGCATTTTTAATGGTAAAACGATTGAAAGATCCACCATGCTATCAACACGGGTAAATCCACGAACTTTCGACTGGGCCAGCTATTCAAGTTCGCAAACTGTAACAGTCATTACCAGAGGGTATCTCATCCACCAAAAAAAAATTACTGGGCTACAACTGTCACTCTGTTAAGATGATCCACTACTGGTGATACATATCCGGATTTTTGGGGCACCTTTTACTGGGCGGCTTTACTCTTGGTTGTTGGATCAATCTCAAAATCCACAGGGTTGCCGATTCTGACCGGGGGTGGTTGAAAGCCCCAGAATGATTAGCATGTGTGCCATGAGGCCGTGATCCATCCTCATCATATTTCAAGCATGTTGAACACAACACAACATAATGAATCATTCTGTAAATTAGATTTATTTGCTGTGCAATGTCATATTTGCAATATCATTGGTTCAATAACAATGATATCATATTTTAAATTAAACAAATAACATTTTCACAAGAAACAATACTATGTAATATTATTTGATAATTTGGTTCAATGAACAAGAAATATCTTCGACCTACAACTGGGTCTTCGCCAAGTTGCAGTCAGAGCCCACAAAAAAAGCCGCAGCGGGCGATTAAAGGCATCCCGACCTCGCAGCTTTCATAGCGGTATCATGATTGATGGGTACGCAAGAGAAAAGTGGTAATGGTATATGAATGGATACTAGTACTTAATGATTTGCAAACCAACAAACACAAATAATTGCAAACACTGATACTGATGTGGTAATCCGAAATTGATTTGGTATATTGAAATTGAGACTCAAATCATAAGAAATGTACAAACCAGATACTTATTTTGGCAAGCATAATTTGGCAGTTCCAACCATGGTCAATACTTGTCAATACAATCCAATAGACGGAAGAATTTCACACAAAAAGAAAGGCATGGGAGGCTCGGAATTTTCCAATCCCATAGGATCCATGTATGGAATATTTACCAACATTTACCCCATAAATGACCCAAATGTAGGTAAATATACCATGGATCCTATGGGAATCACGGGTCCTTTTGAAACTTCGGAACTTCCCCAAGTTGAAACTTCGAGGCCCCACACCCTGCAGGAGTCAGCTGCCAGTCCTGGAAAAACCTGGCAATCAAAAATCCCCTTAGACCTTTGCTTTCTCATTTTCTATTGCTGAATCTAAATTCAGATTATCAATTACCCTCTGGTTATTTAACATGGCCATGGAAAATCACCATTTTTTAATAGGTAAACCATCTATAAATGAGCCATTTTCCATGGCTATGTTAAATAACCAGAGGGTAACCGTAATTAACCAAATTATGGTGTCTCTAATATGTGTTTGATCGTTGTTTTGGGCTGCCATCTTCTCCCAATGAGCCATGTAGCTGGCATTTGCCCTGGCATATGACCACCAAGAAGTCCAACATCAACCCCAACACTGGCCATGTTTGTTTGGAAAATTGTCCCGTGGTTTATCAGTTTGCCCATTCAAATTGCTTTTTGTTGGCATCATAACAGTATTACCCCATTCTTGGAAACAAATCCATGAATCGTTGAAATTCACATGTGCAATGGTAAAATCCAACGAACAATCCCCATAATGATTCTGTTAAAAAAAAAACAAGTCCAATGAACAATCCCAGTAGTGACTCTTTAAGAAATTCTCCATTCCCGTAGATCAACACTGCGCCAACGCCCAGTCACAGTGTTCCGCCAAATGTCGCTTGGTGGCACAGCCCAGACGAGCAGCTACAAGTTGCCTCAAGGGATGTCACTGATGTCACAGTTCCAATGTGGCCCCCCCAATGATGTTTCTTGGTTGATAAACTCCATCAACTATTGTTATAAGTGTTTAAAACCGTAGTTGTTGGAATTATAAACCAACTTAGCTATCTAGGGGGGTCCACATTGTATGTAGCTATACCACTTGCATAATATGTGAAATTGTGGTTATTTGAAGGATCCAATTATGTGAATGTTTGGTTGTTAGAAGGATACAATTGTGTGCATAAGTCTTAAATAAGCTGCAATAAATGTATAATCTAATAGTTTGTTTCGGTCTTGAAAGGAGTAAAATCAGACTAGAAGATTGAAGAGTGATAAAATGTACTAGGAAAGTAGTAAGTATAAGAAGTACAAGTTGTCTAGAAGGATTTCACTAATTTCTATCTTTTGGATGTGTTCATACGTGGATGATAAACAAGTGTAAGCCTGCGATAATGGACCTTTTCTATACCCCGAGTAATGGATTGCAACATATTGCAACCCATATTCCCACACATGGCAATTTGGGGGGATACCTCATCTGGTTGTTGGTTTTAACCATCTTGAAAAATATTAAAGTCAATATGGGAAGGATTATTCCCAACTGAATGGAAAGTCATAATATTCAGGTTCCAAACCATCAACCAGATATATTGTTATTCCAATTATTAACCATTATTAACCATAGATTTACCGATTTACAATGAAAAAATGTTCCAAACCACCAACCGTTGTCATTTTCAGACACACGAGCCTGTGCTGAAAAAACCCAAACTTCGGCCCGCCGAATGATTCACGTCCAAGACACATCCCTAAGCCCACAGCAGTAGAAGCGAAGAGAGCCCAAAGCAGAGAATATCCTGTGCGCAAAGCCAGGGTTGTGAAAAAAATGTCCGCATAAAACTGAGGAAGAAATGATAAAATTATATGATATACTAACCAACAAACAGTGGGCCACTGGTCGGAGCTTTTATCCTCTCAACAAAATATTGTTTTTTTGGATAGACAAAGAGAATACAATATTTCCAGCGGCCAAGCAAATGTTGCATTTTTGGACATGGTATTACCCCCGTAAGTGGCACACAAAGTAGGTTTGTCTAGTCTTGAGGTTCGAGCAGCAAGGATGGGCATCACATCTTTGATTCATGTTGATTCAATTTTGTGAAAGGAAAGGCTCTGTTGGTACGTTGTATGCCATGGCCTACACGTGTGTGGATCTGTCCCAAAAAATGTGGCTCTCCAAATTGTCCACTTGCCGATTTCAGCAAGACACCCATTTACATACAAATGGATCACACTTGTCCATGAACCTAGATGATTGTCGTCTTTAGCAGTCCGGAAACATGACCCATGCACAGAACAACACAACTCTTGTCAAGTAGGCATTTTCTGCCCAGCACTCCCTGTCAACCATCTGGGCAAACACATTGAAGATCGTCACTTTATGGACATGTTCCCTACTAGCCATATGTTCATATATCTTCCGAGGTGAGTCGGTCAGTCACTCTACAGTTTGTCCACATTTCTATAACCCCAGAAGTCACAGTTGTGGATGATTTGACATGTCTCCATAGCCCAAAGCAACCAACAAAGAAAACAGAATTGTTGGAATTCCAACCCATCAACTCTCACATAAGCCCAAAAATGGAGTAGCCAGAACTCACATGTCAATCCAAGTAGGGGCTTAATCACCACTCTGTTCACAAACCATAAGATCTATCAGTCTGCCAACGTCCCCCGTGATGGTCCAATGCGTCGCGGTGTTCATCAAGAGTTCCCGTCTTGGAGGATTCCACCATGATATGTTCACATACCCATGACGGATCCGGCTGGTGCTGGTATATTAATGCCAACATCAAGGGGGTATATTGATGGGATCCATGGCACACCATATATTTACCATATATAGCAGCACCATGGATCCTATGGGATATGTTCCTGATATGTTCGATCCAGCTTTCGGGGTGATCCCCCGCAGTTTTCTGCGTTGTGCGTCGGGAAAAATCAGCCCCATGAAAACTATAGATATATTTACAATAAATCATCATCAATATACATATAATACATAAATGTATAAATAACGGTAGAAATATTGACATCTCATCATTAACCATGAATCATCATCATGAAACAATCTACCATAGATATGTCTACTATAAATCCACATCAAATTAACATCATTAATTGGCATTGGGCTTCCCACATTAATATGGGATAATATAGAAACATATTAATTACATCTTAATCAACTTATATAATTATATATATATATAAGTATACCATAAATCCCACACATAGTTGTTAATCTAGATCCACATTATCATGAAAAAGCCAGCAAAAAATGTGAAAATCCACATTTTGATACCATGGCTTTGCTTAAGGAACCACCAAAAAATAAAACATATTCCCTATAGATTCCCCAAGTATTGGATTTCCCGCTGGAGAAAATAACAAATCATCTTCAGCAAATCCAAGAGACATGTTGGGTCCCTATAGATTCCCCAAGTATTGGATTTCCCGCTGGAGAAAATAACAAATCATCTTCAGCAAATCCAAGAGACATGTTGGGTTAAAAAAAAACGCTTATACATATAATTGTATATAATTATACCATAAATCCCACACATAGTTGTTAATCTAGATCCACAACCATGCAAAACCCAGCAAACAATGTGAAGATCCACATTTTGCTATTGGAACTCCAAAAATCCCACCGCGCCAAACTGCCAAGGCGCCGAACTGTGCTCCGATTTGCAGGTCCGCCTCCAAGTTCCCAGGGTCAACGTAAGCAATGCCTGAGCTGCGGATGGGGATGAGACCCTTATGTGGTCAAGCCATATGTAGTCCATATGAAACCAACCAGATTAATGGTGATTAATGGTGATTTAATGATGGTTAATGATGATTAATGATGCTTATATAATAATGGCTGGTTGGTGGTTTGAACCTACCCCTCTGAAAAATGATGGAGTTCGTCAGCTGGGATTATGACATTACCAATATATGGAAAAACATAAAATTCCATGGTTCCAAACCACCAACTAGATATATAACTGGGAATGGTCCATAACTGGGACATGATCCACTTACAAACACTTATATCCACCAAAAAAAACTGGGACATGTTTTTAAACACTTACGTCCACTTTTCCAAGTGGGATGCACTTCCAAGACCATCCAAGTACAAAGTCGAATCAAAGGAACAGTAGTTTCAACACCTTTGCAAACCGATGAGTCAAACCTTGGTACCCAAGGTACCTTGGTACCCAAGGTACCTTGGTACCATAGTTGGTTTATGAATGTTTATTCACCCACATATGGTAGTAACAGGTACAGTAACAGGTTTTGACCCATCCACATATATCGAAGCATCGAATAGTTTTTCAGTAGCAACCAACACCTGTTATCTTTGTTAGCCATGTTGGTTCAGTTCACGTTTGGTGAATTCTATGGTTTATGGTAAATATATGCATAGTTCGATGGGTTTCAGACTCAACTTGTAACATCTTACAAGATCTTAAACCAACGTATCTTATCTGGTTGGTGGTTTTAACCATCTTGAAAAATATGAGTCAGTCATGAAAAATGATTATCCCACATATGAAATGGAAAATAAAATTCATGTTCCAAACCACCAACCAGTTATCTATGTCTACAATGAGGTACATTACCCTCTGGTAAACTAACATAACTATGGAACATCACCATTTTCAATGGGTAAATTCCAGTATAAATGGCCAATTTAAATAGCTATGCAACAAATTACCAGAGGGTATCAACCAACAAACATGTCATTTCGGTGTTCCAAACCACCAACAAACCGACGAAACGAAGATGCTCATCAACCAGCCAGGACCTGTGAAGGCCAGAAGTCGCTTCAACCAAGATGTCCTGAGAGCCGAAGATGTCGTCATGCTGACGACTTAAGATGGCTATGATATATTATGATGTATATATTAAAAGGCCAAGATTGCTGACTTTAAGATGGTTATGATACCAAGATGATTGTTCAAAAGGCCTTGCTATCTATGATATATTATGGCTATCTATGATGTGTATTAACTGTATTAAACATATTAATCTGGGTAAATGAAATCATATTTCACTCACCTGAATTGTTCGGCCATTTGGGGATAATTTCCCTTACTAACCATGATTTCCAGTGAGGGAGAACAGTGAGGTCGTGATTAAATTTACCCAGATATATGATCCATAGATTCACCATTATTAACCATTATTAACCATAGATTCACCATAGATTCACCATAGATTCACCATAATTAACCATACATGCAGTCATCCTGGCTCAAGCTCAACCCTCACCAAAATGGGAAGATGGGACGATGGATCCGTGGTAAACATGAAACATGTCAGATCCGATGCACAGTGAAGGACACTGTGCATCTTGCAAAAAAAAAGCGCTTAAACCATGTTGTTGGTTGTACAGTATATATCCATGTATATCCATGTATATCCGATGATATTTCCATTATATACACACTTTTGTTGCTCAAACCACCAAATTGAAGCCAATTGAAAGAGAAATACCACACACACCTTGGAAGGTGGCCTCCCTCTTAAAAGGTCCATGTATCTAGAGCAATCAGAGTATGATGGACAGGTCGTTTTCTAGAAGTTCTGCAATAGGGGATGATACTATGATCGATATAATGGTTTCATATACCCTCTAGTTATTTAACATAGCTATGGAAAATGGTCCATTTATAGATGATTTTCCAGCTATAAACTTCAATTTATAGTGGATTTTCCATGGCTATATTAAATACCCAAAGGGTAGATGTGCTATATATATAATGCTATATATTCAGGTATATAATATGATGACATACGTTTCAAACGTATGAAATATCTGAAATACGACATCTCTAATCTATAGCAGTTCCTCATTCTCTGCTGACAAAAAAACATATCAGAAGCTTTCCAGCAATCTCTTCGCTGATTCCATATGCCATATGAGCCGTGTTCGAAAGGTCGTGTTTTTCTGAAGGCGCTAAGGGAATGCTTACGCCGGAGCTTATGAGCTGCTTACGTGCCCACGTGAGCCCATGGTGACGCGGGCTTATGCACACCAGGGTTTGGCTTACGCGAGGTCCTTATTGCCTCTTCCTTAATAAAAATTAACAACTGGGTGTTGAAAGTGGCTCATGTGTGTCCCTCAAGGATTTTTACCCAAACCTGGGACCTCAAGCCCGGGCGCTCAGGATATGCCCATGATCAGTGGTACCCTTCACATATGCCGCACACATCCATGGAACCTGCAAAAATGGAAGGTCATTTTTTCGCCTGAACTCCTGACTGCGTTTTCTATGGAGGTTTCCTAAAGTGGGGGTACCCCTAACTCATCCATATTTTCAAAGGGTTTTCCATGAAATAAAGATAAATAAACCATCCAGCGAGCTTGGGGATCCCACATTTATGGAAACCTCCAAATGTGTTCAATATCAACCACCAAGGTGATACACAATCAAGCTCTTAAGTCTTCATCATTATTTCCACAGCCAAATAGCACGAGAAAATTATCCTACAGGAAAGGCCAGCCCCAGTTCTGAATTGGTTTATATTGCTTTATATTGGTTTACAACTAGTTCGATATATCACCTAAAAACATCTATAAACCATAGTTTTTGAAGTTATTTCAACCAACTTAGCTATCTTTTTTTAGCCCCCACATTGTAGCCTTACTGAAAAGGGTCACCCGGGAGCCAACGGAATTCTCCTTGGAGCCAAGGTACCAGGACAACTCTAAGACCTTGTCCACCTGGGAAGGTCGGGGAAAAGCAAGTAAATCATTGGATTTGATTCCCAAAGAAACTTCTGGTTGGTGGTATCTCAATATATCATGATAATCCTATATAATATATATTCTGGTGATAATTATAATCCAAATATTATATAAGATGATGATAATAATCCAAATATTATTACTGGTTGGTGGTTTGAACCTACCCCTCTGAAATATATTATATGACTTCGTCAGTTGGGATGATGACATTCCCATAACTCAATGGAAAGTCATAAAATTAATGTTCCAAACTCCAAACCACCAACCGGAACTTGCTTTTACCTGTTTTACTACCACTCATCGCAGGGAACATCCTAGATTTACTTTTTCCTTTCAACAGCATTCTGGGAGCTAATGAAGTGCATCTTCCAACATCTTCCAAACTTATATATATATAGGTTAACCAAAGGCTATCTGAAGGCTATCTTCCATGCATCTTTTCACCATCCGTCTTCATATAATTTCATATATACATCTATGGTATCTTCAAGGGCGATATACCGCCCATCCCAACTGGCTGCCATTGATTCACCGTCGCGGAAAAAAACCACCAGTGTAAAACACAGACCCAAATCACGCTCTCACTTGCCCAGTCAATCCCACGAAATCCCTAAACAAAAAACAAGTTACCCAGTAAAAATGGAGGTGTTTTACTCTATAAATCTTTGTACTTCAACCATTTTTTGTTGGGAAAGGGGTAGTTGGAAGGTCTAGGTACCCTCTGGTGATGACTGTTACAGTTTGCGACACAGAACATGGCTCATAGAAATAGTTGATTTACCTATTCAAGATTGTGTTTTTCCATCGTTTTCTGTATGTTTACCAGAGGGTATATACTGGGGGACTGTATGTTTACCAGAGGATATATACCATGTTTATAGCATATGACTGGGGGACTGTATGTTTACCAGAGGGTATATACCATGTTTATAGCATATGACTGGGGGAATAAACATCATAAAAATCCAGCTATACCAGCGATGACTTTGGGTACCAGCTATTTTCAATAGCTATATTTTCTATATACCAGCTACTTTCATAGCTATTAGTTAATTTACCTATTAGTTAAATTTCCCATTAGGTGATGTTCCTATAAATTTAAATAATTTACCTAACTATTAGTTACTATAGTTGATTTACCTATCTTATCAGTTACAGTATGTTAGTTCATTTGTAGTTTACCCATTAAAGATGGTGATTTTCCATAGCAAACTGTGAGTTTACCAGAGGCTATATGACTTCGCGAGCGCGAAGCCACGGTGGAAAGCCTGCGCACCAAGTGACACCGCCTTTGTCCTCGCCCAAGCAGAGGGGCCGTGCCAGTTCCGGTTTGCAGATCGACAGCCTTGGCGATCGGGGAAGCGGAATGATGCGGAATGAACAATGGCGATTTTCCCGAGGGAAAATGAGGATTTACCTGGGGAAAATGATGATTTTATGGGATTGAACTATAGGAAAAATGGTGATTTCAAGTATAGAAATTGTGATTTCATGGGATATCCCGTTTACCGATAGCTCGGTGAACATCAAGCCCCATGAAAACTAGATCAAATATCCCCAACAACCCCTGTTAACCAATGATGTGCCCCACCTTGTCGGTTATAGTGGCCCCTATGTTTGTTGGAGTTGACTTTTCGACCTTTTCTCCAGCGGAGTGCTGAAAGAAAGGGAAGAACCAACAAATATCATCAAATATCATCATATACCATTCAGATACTATATCATACTATATCAGCTATATCACCAACCACTATACATCAAATATCAAATACCATTCAGGGTTACCCTCTGGTAAACAGCCACATAACTATGGAAAGATCCACCATGCTATTCATGGGAAAATCCGCTATTTCGATTGGGCCATTTTCAAGTTCGCAAACTGTTACCAGAGGGTATGTGTCAAAGGTAATTATCAGTTTATCATCCCAAGTGAATGGATAACACAAACTCTTAGTTTACCAGGCCGGGTTACCACTAAATATCATCAAATATCATCATATACCATTCAGATACTATATCACCAACCACTATAATAGTGGATTTTCCCATGAATAGCATGGTGATTTTCCATAGTTATGTGGCTGTCCACTATACATCAAATATCAAATACTAAATTCAGGGTTACCTCCAGATATCTCACCGCGATTTCTATGGCACCGATATGCACCGATACCAGGCACCGACACCAAGCCGCGGTGTGGAGGGATGCGACTCCGGCGGTTTCAAGAGCCCAAAGGAATTCAACGCCACGGGGGTCGGCTCGCGGGAGCCTTGACCTCGGCGATTTCGGGCGAAATTTTAGGCCATAACCAAGGTGGTGCCCCCCCAAGTTATCAATGGGTTAGAATCCATATAAATCCTATAGTTTAAAGCATAGCTATAGCTCGAAGTTTACTAAGAAACTGGGGCACCACAAAGCTACAGGATGGTGCCCCCCAGTTATGTTTGTTGGTTTATAAACCCCATTAACTAGTTCGATATATCACCAACAAAAACCAACACGTGAAATTGGACTTATGTTCACCAACTTAGCGATTCCGAACTGGGGCACCACCCTGTAGGATTAGCGATTCCTGGTGAACTCTCCAATAATCATTGGGATATATATGGGATATAATTGGGTATAGCTAAGAATTATAATCCATTATATCCAATTAGATATAACAATCATAGATTAATGTTTTCCTATTACAATCATAGAAAACCATCAACCCCACTTTGTAATAATCTAATTATTCATGAACTACTAATTACTATCTTGAAAACCATCATGTACTACTTAGATGGGCCATAGGATTAGCTAACTGGTTAATACCTGGGGCTATATATATCCCAATTTGTTTATCAATTTACTAACTAGTTAACTAACTCCATGGCCCATCTAAGTGCAGCAGTACCAATTTGAGGACTGGGCCCCGAAAACTTTGCAATGCGAAGTTAGGTTCACTCAACCAGAACAACGGTGATTTCAATATCTTGGGATTTACTTAGCTAACTTGGGTTATATCTGGGCAAACGAGGAAGGACTTCTGGTGTTTGTAATCACGCTAGCGGGGTTATAAACTATCCAAAATGATCTGCTCCAGGGGTCGGATGGGAATTTCTGGCAAACAATAGCCTGACAGCTTGTGAATACCGGAGAATATGTGTGATAATTTTAAGTGAAATATTGCGAGTGCCCATTTACAATCATTTTAGCACATACATAGTGCATGTATATATAGTGCATGTAATATCTATTACTATATATATATATATCTGGCCAAATTACTTTAATTCTTACCTCGTCTCCCTCGTGTCTTAATTTGTTCCCCATGATTACTGTCCTCGTTCGTTAATTTGCAGGTGCAAATTAAGGCTTTACCTCGTTAATTCGAAGGAAGAAAGTAGCTTGTGGGCCTTCTTTCCAGGGTCCAACCCCAAGGAAAAAAACTTTTCAGCTTCCGAAAAGTTTTTTTCCACGATCCACGGTCTCTTGCAGGGATTTTTAAATCTGAGTCTGATCGGTCTTTGCGCTTCTTGCGCTTGGGTGGTGACATCTCTGACATTATCGCAGAGATGCAATGCTCTTCTGGAGCAACTCTGAATCCTACTGCTTCTGCAGCCGTCAACCCACGAAGCGGGCCTCTGGCGATAGAAAATAAAACTTTTTGGGGCCTGAAAAGTTTTTTTTCCTTCCTTGCCTGCTGACCGGCCTCTGGCGATAGAAAATAAAACTTTTTGGGGCCTGAAAAGTTTTTTTTTCCTTCCTTGCCTGCTGACTGGCCTCTGGCGATAGAAAATAAAACTTTTTGGGGCCTGAAAAGTTTTTTTTTCCTTCCTTGCCTGCTGACCGGCCTCTGGCGATAGAAAATAAAACTTTTTGGGGCCTGAAAAGTTTTTTTCCTTCCTTGCCTGCTGACCGGCCTCTGGCGATAGAAAATAAAACTTTTTGGGGCCTGAAAAGTTGTTTTTCCTTCCTTGCCTGCTGACCGGCCTCTGGCGATAGAAAATAAAACTTTTTGGGGCCTGAAAAGTTGTTTTTCCTTCCTTGCCTGCTGACCGGCCTCTGGCGATAGAAAATAAAACTTTTTGGGGCCTGAAAAGTTTTTTTTCCTTCCTTGCCTGCTGACCGGCCTCTGGCGATAGAAAATAAAACTTTTTGGGGCCTGAAAAGTTTTTTTTCCTTCCTTGCCTGCTGACCGGCCTCTGGCGATAGAAAATAAAACTTTTTGGGGCCTGAAAAGTTTTTTTTCCTTCCTTGCCTGCTGACCGGCCTCTGGCGATAGAAAATAAAACTTTTTGGGGCCTGAAAAGTTTTTTTTCCTTCCTTGCCTGCTGACCGGCCTCTGGCGATAGAAAATAAAACTTTTTGGGGCCTGAAAAGTTTTTTTTCCTTCCTTGCCTGCTGACCGGCCTCTGGCGATAGAAAATAAAACTTTTTGGGGCCTGAAAAGTTTTTTTTCCTTCCTTGCCTGCTGACCGGCCTCTGGCGATAGAAAATAAAACTTTTTGGGGCCTGAAAGTTTTTTTCCTTCCTTGCCTGCTGACCGGCCTCTGGCCCCCAAAAAAGTTTTTCTAGCCAAGCCCAAGCATGCAACAGAACCAATGCAAGGCTACCTCGTCGAGGTCGGCTAATTCTGATGAGCAAATTAAGGGCTGACCTCGCTAATTCCTGCAACCTGCCTCGTTGCCTCGGCTGTCCTCGCTATAATTTGTGCAGATATATAGTGCATGTATATATTTGCTTACTTGGTGGTTCATGCCAAGTAGGTTAGTGCACCTCAGCCTAATTACTTTGCCCATTTGAAAATTTGAAACCAGGATTTTGGAAAACAAGAAATCAGTTCTGTTGCCCACAGGCTTGTTTCAACTTGTTTCTCCCAACTGGGGTGTGCATTCCACTTGGTAAATGGTATATACCGTATATCCCCAGCTATATGGAATATCGTCACTTCTATATGGGATGAAATATGGGTTATATGTATATATATATATATTATAAAGCACTTACGATTCTGGAATGCACATCCAAGTGGGGTGTTCAAACAGCAAAACCATTGGCAGTAATGTAATCGAACATACACCTGGCACTTAGAACTGGAATCGAACACATTTCAACATACATAGTCACCATGTTTCATCCTAAGTTTCATCCTAAGTTTCTCCGTTTCGACCAACAACACAGGGTCGGCTTCTGACGTTTCTGTT
Organism: Cladocopium goreaui; assembly: GCA_947184155.2. Taxonomy (NCBI): domain Eukaryota; class Dinophyceae; order Suessiales; family Symbiodiniaceae; genus Cladocopium; species Cladocopium goreaui. The sequence goes on from CAMXCT020002635.1 coordinate 223,403, forward strand.
TCACCCAAGTCACGCACAAAGTTGTTCGGACCGTCCACCGAATCCCCGTTGCCGTTGCCGCAAGGGCTGGTGCCTGGGATTTCGCGATTGGATGAATGGGAAAATCTCTAGATGTCTCAAGTCGGGTGATCATGGGGGGATCAACCAACTATGATCATCTATGGTATGATTTAATAGGGGATTTTAATGGTAATAATATGGAATCTAATAGGGATTTAATGATCAATATGTGACGATCTGTTTTTTTTTCACCATCTTTCTCAAATGAAATGCATGGAATGCGTATGTAATATTTACCTATACATTTACACCCCAAAAAAAACACAGATGTCAGAAAATATTCCATATACATGGAGCATCTGGGTTTCATTTTGGAATTCCGTCATTTTGGATCGTATTTTGTGATAGCTTTGCAACTTTGTCAATCACTTGCACCTTTTTGATCCCTTTTTGTGGATTGGGTTTCCCACACTATATATGGGATATCTCTTAACTACACATCTTAACTATAGATATATTTACCATAAACCCAACTAAATCGCATTTATCTAGCCCGATTATTGTATGCATGATTAATACTAAAACTATAGTGGGTCAAGTAAACCCTCCAAAGAAGTCCAAGCCACACGCGGTCAGCACCGGAGGTCGTGGACGTGACGCTTGCGACGGTGGCGCATGTCGCGCATCTACCAGCGTGTCTCGCTCCATTGGCGAGAGAAGCTGACTCAAAATCGTTAGGCCCACGGGGGGCCTTATAAAAAAAAAAAGTGGGTAACATTTTTGACCAAAAACTAGAAAAAACTCAAGGTCTATCCCATTCTTCTCTATCATGTGCTTGGGAATCTCTAAGTAGCTCCAACTGGCTTTCCATTTATCTTTGGGAATATGAATACACTGGACCACTCCGAACCGCTGCCTCCGTTCACCAATGATTTGGTCATTTGGGTTTGTTGGTTCCAAATCTGGAGAGTGAACATTGCCTGCTTTCTAGCCGGTAAATGCCAGAAAACTCACTCAGACCTCGAATAGAATTGCCAACATCTCGATTCTTAACCTCATTGTCCACTGGCTAGGTCACTCTGGTGGCCACAGGCTCTCAATCCTCTCAGTCTCTTTCTGGATTAGGGATGATTACAGTTGGATTTCCAGCGTTTCTGGGGGGGTGCTTTGCCGAGCTGTTTTGCGAGCTGACTTGCGAGCCGTCTACCCCCCGATCTTTTTCCAAGTTGAACCGAAAGGTCTGCATTGATCAACCTTTGTGACAAGGGGATGGACTGGAAACTACTGTACCTCGTGGTTCACCCTAGGAATCAGAAGTGGTTCATGATTCCAGTTATAAGTAGGGCAAGTAGGGATAGTCCAGTTACAACTGGTGCTATAATCGGCTTACTGACTGGGATGAACCACAAAGTTCCTTGTCTGTCATGAAAGAAACTGCCAAACTGGCAGAGCCAGCCTCTCTGACCGGAACAGGAAGGGTCGTCATTGTGGGTTCAATGCCATCGTAAGGTCAACCCCGGATTGATCAACCTGGTTGACGAATGGTGGAATGAAACCTGAACTGGTTGGTGGTTTTAACCCTCTTGAAAAATATGAAAGTCAATGGGAAGAATTATCCCATATATGAAATGGAAAATAAACAATGATTGAAACCACCAACCAGTGAAAAGTAATGTTCTACTGTACTCTTCTGACAGGATCTGCCAATGAAAACTATCAGAGGCTATGCATCCGGGTTGACATCAGAGATGTTCACAGTGCCGCAACATCAAAGTTCACAAAGTTTACAAACTACAGTATACAGCACATAAATCAATATCCACGATCAATCAACTGACAAGCATCTTCAAGAAGAAAGAACTTGTATAATATAAACTTGATATGGGTGTGGGTCAAAACGAACACAGAGATGCAGCCATGCTTATCTCGTTTTGAATCCAGAAGGAATATTGATCAAAACGTGATCACTTAGACTTGTGCCAATATGTTGCAAGAAAATGAGTAATAAACTCATACCTTGATCTTTGCTAAAAAGTCTGCACTTGGGCAAGCTGAATAGCAATGCATCCCCCACACTGAAGCCATCAACCACTGTTGGGTGGTCTCAAACCATCATAATTTCAATGCACCAACCAGACTAGTAGAACTGCAGCCCAAACCATGAAGCTGCTACTGATAGTTGGCATCTTTGGTCGATACGAAAAAAAAACACCACATTACCACTTTACCCGCCACTATTCAGGGGCAACCCCAACTTCACCCGTGATTTTTTTGTGTTGAAACATTCCTTTGGCTAAATAATACCGCCACTATTCAGGGGATGTTTTCAACATGAGTTACCCTCCTGCAAACGAACAGTTCGATGTGGAAAACCCACCATGAATGTAGATCATTTTCCGATGGGGTCTCACCATTGGTTTTCCACGAATCTATGTGAGTCTACCAGACCAGAGTGGGTAACCAAAGGGAGAAACCCCACGGCGTCTCCTCAAAGTCAAACCAAGAATGACGCTTGGAGGCGTAGAGGAGCTGTGCAGTTGACCTTTGAGGGAAACTCACCGCCAGGTTTTGTTACGATATCTGGGCAGTGTGTGATTTTCACCTCCATGTACATATACATATACATAACAAGTTTTTCTGTATGCAGTTGTGTATAATTATCTTTATATTAAAATATATAATTATGTATATTCATGTAAACATATATGTATATATGTTCTTTTCTTCTGTGTACACATATATGTATATATATATATATACACAATCAACACATCAGAAATGTTGGCCCATTTGGGTATGGCTTCTCCTACCATCATAAAAATGATGACCCCGGCCAGATTTGGGATGCTGGTCATGTGGGTCTCCAAGCTGGTGCCATGGCCATGGACGCCAAGCTGGTACAAGAATACTGGTTTCCTCGCGAAACAATGGTTTGTAGTTTGTAGTGTGTGTATAATCGGATCATCCACACAAAGTATGAACATCATAACATTTACAGTGTAGGTTTCACACATCCCTAAGGTGTGTAAGGGAGAATCTGGTATCCAAAGAACAGATTTAAGCCTCGGTTTCCCAAGTTCATCACAAGTTTGGTGGTAAGTCCACCATTTTCAGACATACCCAAATCCGTTATGATTGTTTCAATCCCGATTTTGGCTGGTTAAACTCCTAACTTCAAGCTGATTTTTCAATGAGAATCCCATAGATTCATTATGATTCATTCTTAAAGAACCATTATCCACTGGTTGAATTCCTATTGTTGGCCAATCCCATGTTCAACCCCAAAGCTAAGTCCGTACTTTCTATTCTCTATTATTTTCCAGAATACCCGCGTGGAGATTTCTCAGATTTCCGCTGCATAGATTCCGGGCTCCCCCACTGACCCCACTTCGGCAAGCGTGCCGCTTTGGCCTGTCTCTGGCCCTTGGGGATGTTTATACTGGTTGGTGGTATACCTACCCCTCTGAAAAATATGAGTTCGTCAGTTAGGAGTATTTTATTCCCATATATATTCAAAAATAAAAAAAAAGTTCCAAACCACCAACCAGTATAATAAATGTGGTTTATGAAAACATCATCTACATTGATCGATTTTCAGAGAATCTATGTGAGTTTGCCTCAGGGTGTCACTATCATTGATAAGGATGTCATCGTCAATATCGGCTATGGGCTTAGTCATCAATTTAATCTGGACTTCACCATCATAATCATGGTTTCTTTCCTTGGACTTGGTAAATTCTACAGGAAACTTAACCTGAACTATATCATTCATGGACTTATAGCAAACTTCTGGCTTCAATACTTATATACTTTGTTTCATCTATAAGAAACTTAACCTTAACGACAACTCATTAACCATGGTCTTGCTACTGGGTCCAAACGCAAGTACCCATCAACCTTAGATTTTATTGATGGGATGTAGGTTTGAACTGAACACAAAACGGGTACCTCAAATCCAGTCTTTTTCTCCATCAGAATTTCCATTTTGGGGTATACCCTGATTTCTGAAGACCCAAATCCATTATGTACTGTATTGTTTAAGTCCAAAATTTGGATGGTTAAAACACCATTTTGGCTGGGTTTACCAATATCTCACCA